>JAMKQA010037334.1:0-14528 GCA_024699735.1 Posidonia australis | reverse complement strand
TTAATAACTTCTCGTCAGCCTGAAGCTACACGAGATCTCCGCAATATGCCCTCAGATGTGAAATAGGGCAGCCCTTACCATTGTATTTTTCAAAATCCAGGACTTGGAAGTTCGGTGGGAGAGTTGCCTCTGGAAAGTAGCAGAGGCCCCGGAATTGGTAAGACTGACAGTTTCCTCCCTACACTTGTGGAAGTTCCCTTTCAAGATCGCCTACCCTGGCATGGAGGGCATTCGAAGTTACTGCCATTGAGAGTGGTGTAGTTGGGATGGGTCCTGCGTACGCAGTATGGGTCGCACCGAGGTGCTCCTCCGAATCCACCACCACGTCTGCTGGTGCCAGTGCATGATGGCCAGCGGAGCTTCCTGACTCACTGTGTGTGTGGTTTTGGCCATTAAGGGCCTTCGCTTGTGCCTTTGGGCTAGTAGAGCCCTGGTTGTGGTTTTAGCCGGTGTGGGCCTGGTTATGAGGTTTCGAGAAATGGTTTGCGAAATGAATTTAAAAGGAAAATTGATTATAGTTTTGTTTTCCGTGGTTTTCCATGTCCCTTCTTGCCACAGACGTGACATGGTCCCACCAATGGGCCACTACTGGACCTTGCATGGCTGAAACCCACACTCTCTTCTCTACCAGATGTAGGCTGTTGCTTCTGCTTCTTCCCACAGCTGCCAGAACTCCTCGAACATGGTGCTCTAGTCACTAACTGTCGAGAAATGGAGGGTCGAGAGACAAAAGGTCGAGAGACAGACTTTCTCCCCTTTTCCTACTTAGGATACTCTTCCTGGAACAGCCTACGATCATCCTCGTAGCAGCTTGCAAGCTCAACAGCATCCGCTATGGTCTGACATCTAAAGCTAATAACTCTAGTTCTCAGCACAGGATTCAGCCCTTCCATGAACCTCTAAGCTCTGTTCTTCTCAGAAATTACAGCCTGAGAGAACTGCTCTAGTCGAAGGAAGGACGACTCATATTCAGCCACAGTCTGGCTTCCCTGCTTCAAGTTCGTAAATTCTCAGTCAAACTTAGCCCTCTCATGCCTAGGGTAAAACCTCTCATAGAACGCCTCTCAGAATTCTTCCCATGAGATCATCAGCTGGTCCGTATTTCGAAATTTGGTGCAGCGCACTATCCTCCACCACTGATCCGCAGCACCCTTGAGCTGAAATGTCGCGATCCGGACCTACTTCTCCACTGGACATTCGATCCCTTCTAGGATCTTCTCACCACTAGGAACCAAGCCTCACACTCATCTGGTGTGCCGCGCCCAACAAAAGTCGACACACCTAGTTGACGGAACTACTTATTCCATGGGTCTCCCTTCGCCTCATCCTTACTAATACTGCAGGAGGATTGGGCAAAACCCCGCATTATATTGCCAAACTGTCATCTCATACCCCTCCATGCACTACCCTCTCCTGTCTCGGAGTCAGGTACAGGGGTCTTGTCACTACTGCGGCCTCGACGAGACATATTCCTGCGAGCACAACAAAACACCACAACTCGAAATTCAGGTGCACGACTCTCTATTGTGCAGCCATAGGGAGCCACTAGACCGGACATCACCAAGTCGTTGCACGACTCGGGCATGTTACCTAAATTATAGTATTATAAGCAAAATTACACTAATTACAGTAAAATTAAATAACAGTAACAAGGCTCACCTCCAAGAAAACGATGTGTGGCTAGAAGCTCCGACTCCAGCACCGAAACTCGACTACACACGATCTGCACCTGAAAACCAACCCAAACACGCGTGAGTGACATCCAAGTCACCCAGTACGTGCCCCAAACACACAAACAACAAAATCTGGCAACATTACTAAAAAGACACAGCTTTTAGTTTATAAAACATGATTTTCCTTTTTGAAAATTCATTTTAAAACATCATTCCCATTTTCTTTTAAAATATCTGGAAATCATTTTCAAAACCATATTCTTCCTCAAAAGTCATTTTTCTTTTTATTGCTTGGGATTTCTTCCCAAGACCAAAACCACTTTCAAAACTCATATCTTGAGAAACCACATTTTCAACCAGATCTAGCCTAAAACACAATGCCTCTTGGGCTCAAAATCAAAATCATAAATACTAGCTGGTAACTGGTTAAAACACAATCATTATTTTATTCCACGATTTTAGGACCATTCATAAGTCCAATCCTAGCCAAACCACAGTTCTTTTCTTATTCATTTCCACTTTTCTTTATTGATATTACCTTGATCAGGGGTAACCAAGCACACAAGTAGTAGAAGAGGACATCATTTCCCCTACCTTCCTGCACTGCCGTGGTGAAATTCCTCATGCAAGATGCCACGGCCACGGCCAACCGGCCTTAATCTCTTTCATATATGCACGGGGATACGTCTTTATCTAACATCTCAAAGGTGACCCGAACAACTAGGTTCAATGACCTAAGCTCAACCTACACCGTTGGTGACCCGAACAACTTGGTTCAATAACCTAGGCTCAGCCTACACCGTTATGAGCTCGGTAACCCGAACCACTAGGTTCAATAACCTAGACTCAGCCTACACCATCTCAAGCTCGGCAACCACAGTCGTATCTAACAATTAGTTTCATTGGAGCCTCATACTCCTACCACATTATCAACACAAACCCCCGTGGTTCCCCAACACATTATCAGTGTTTTATTTTCAAAAACTCTTTAAGTTTTCCCTTTTTCAAAATCATTTTCATTTCATTCTCTTGGTTGCAGGAATCTGTTCCCATGCAACACCTAACCCTCTTCTGCGATCCCAACTCAATTCATGTAAACCATACTTTTTAAAATCATAAATTGGGTTTCATGCCCAAAATTACTTAAAATCATAGGTTTAATCACTTTTATTCATTATTAGGGCTTTAAACCCAAAACCATTCCCGAATACACTTTTTTGGGTTCCACATTCATCCATGCCATTTACATGGGGAAAACACCACTAACACATACTCATTGTCTATTTAAAACCCTTTCTTTCATTTAATATTCACATATATATATATATATATATATATATATATATATCAGGGCTAGGGCAAAATTAGCAGACCAAAAACCAAATTCGGTATACCGAAAATCCCTGGTTCAGTACACCGAACCTTTCCAGTGTACCGAAAATCCCTGTTTCGGTCAATCTGGTGAATTCGACCTATCGAAACGAGGTATCCTGGCTTAATATGATAGGAATTGGATATATCGAACCCAGTTCGGCATGTCGAATTTCTCGAAACTAGGGCACCTCCCTTGTTCAGCCAACACATTCGCGGGAACTAGGAGCCTTTGATGGACCCCTCAAACAAACACCATAAAATGCAAGTAAATCATGGGGTGTAGACCCTTAAGTCTACTTCAAAACCCACAAACCATTCATCAATCCACTAACAATACAATCCACATGAAAATCACATAGGGATGACGCTCAAAAACGTCTATATATATATATATATATATATATATTAGGGCTAGGGCAAAATTGGAAGACCAAAAACCAGATTCGGTATATCGAAAATCCTTGGTTCGGTCGATCGGGTGAATTTGACCTACAGAAACAAGGTATCCTAGCTTAATCTGATAGAAATTGGATATGTCGAACCCAGTTCGGCATGCCGAATTGCCCGAAACTAGGGCACCTCCCTTGTTCAGCCAACACATTCGCGAGAACTAGGAGCCTCCGACGGACCCCTCAAACAAACACCATAAAATGCAAGTAAATCATGGGGTGTAGACCCTTAAGTCTACTTCAAATCCCACAAACCATTCATCAATCCACTAACTATACTATCCACATGAAAATCACAAAGGGATGACGCTCAAAAACATCTATTGTAGCCTTCATCCAAAAATCTCGCATAACCCTACCAATTTCCATCTTAATCGTATGATATCTTTGTTTTCATGCTATTCAGTTCATTCTCATCAAATCCACTATTTTTCTATGATTTTACATGCATTTCCATTATTTTCATGCATTTAACCCATTAAGTTGAAAGAAGAGAACGGAGGAGAAGAGGAGCCGTGTACCTCTTCTAGCGAGCCTCCCCTACTCTGGCGAATTCCTCCTGCCTCGACGAAGCCTCCTCCACCAAGAAACTACACGAACAACCACCTCCTCTGCTACATGCGTTGTTCTTCCTCTTTCTCTTCCTCCCGGTTCGTCGCCCTCTTCCTGGCCTCCTCCTCCCTCACTCAATCTCCCCTCCTCTTTATCTCCGCCTCCTCTTGCATGGCACTGGCCACCCATCACGTTGGAAGAGATGGGGTGGCACAGGCCATCATCTCCTGGTGGCATAGGTGGGGAAAGGGGAAGAAGAAGAAGACGAGATCAGGTGGCTCATGAGAGAGAGAAAGAAAAATGAGAGGAGAAAAAGATGGAAAGAAAGAAAAAAGAAGAAAAGACAGGCATGCAAATCGAGACAACTGTGCATCCCCAAATCAGACCCCACATTGGTCCCAAATCTCAAATAGGTGCACCGGAAACCAACCAAAATTCCACAGTCATAAGAAACAACAAATTATCCATTAATAACCCATTTATACATTATTACAATTACAAATGGATAATCAGGACTAGATGTCACAGAGTCCTATGTAGTAAGGCCCATCACTAGTTTACCAAAGACAAATCAAGAATGAGGGGAAATCCCTCTTAAGAAGTTCTATGTCACTAATCATGTCAGCCGAGGCTCATGACACTCATCAACAGGCTCTAATCACCAAAGCGGGTTGAATTGCAAATCAAGTAGCGTTACCCAACCACTATAGAAAGAGTCTTAGCTCCCTTGCAATGAGAGTTCAACATACCTAGAAGGATAGAGGGAGAGTTTGACATCTTGGAACAACTAAGAAAGATGGAGGCAAGGATATCCATCTACGAGCTAATTAAAGCCTCAGAGCAACATCAAAACATCTTGATGGAGGTCTTGAAGAAAGCTCAAGTGCTAAAAGGCATGCATGCAGAATCACTGGCAGCAGTTGCAGTGGCAGCCTTCATTGAAGATTCTGAACTAGCTCCTCTGATAAAGAGGACTTTACCCATAAGTGTTACTATAAAGATAAACAATTATGAACTTTCTAGTGTGTTAGTTGATACAAGAGCAACCTTGAATATATGCTCCTTGGAAACTTTTAATATTCTTTGACTTAAAGATGATCAGATGTGCCCATTGGCTCTAATAGTATCAGGATATGACAATAATACCAAAAAGACACATGGCAGAATCAATGTCAAGGATGCCATTGGCCTGATAGAAATGAAGACTGAGCTGATAATAGTCGATGCATCTATCTCCTATCGACTCATTTTAGGGCATTAATGGATTGAGGAAATCAAGGTTGTCACATACCCATGCAATCAGTGCATAAAGTTCTTTCATCAAGGGAAAATAATCAAGGTCAAGGGAGACGAGACAATCAGAGTTGAGGCACATCTTGTGATAGTCACGACCACCACACTAGCGCTACTGCCTACTCCTCTAGATAAAGATTCAATAGTCAAGGTAGTGAATATTGTGAAGCAAATTTTTATTCCTTGAAGCCTAAACGCAACCCCCTCTCCATTCCTAGAATACATGCAAAGATCATGGGAATTTCTCCTATTCATAGGCTATAGGTCGAGAAAAGGACTGGGACGTCAAGAGCAATGAATGGTGGACGCGCTCGAGACACCCGAAGAACACAATGGAATGGGACTAGGGTATCCCTGGTACCTATTGAAGGATCTTGCTAAGCAGCTGACATGGATGCTATCAAAACATTTCTTGTTAGTTGGGCTTTAGTTCGAGAACAACCTTACTTTCAGAAGGATTGTTGATCTACCATCATCCATCCCACCAACCATCCAAGCTCCTGAATCCTCTCTTAGTCCTCCGGAAGCTTCCCCTCTCTCTCCAAAAGTCTCCTCACTCCCTTCAGAAGAAGCCTCCAACAACACTCTTCAGGCCTCTGATCTTTCTCCTAGCTCCCCAAAACCTCCTCCACCTTTGGACATCTCAACAAATGACCCATCTGAAACACTCCTTGAAGAAGCAGACGCTAAAGACACTGATGCCCTCGACCTCTACATCCTCACCACGCTCTTCAATAGCTACGACCTTGACCCTCTGAGCAAGAAGGGGCTAGGGCCATTCACTAAGCCAGATGGCGAAGCACCTCCAACGAGGCGGCAAACCTTGGGGCACTTCCCCTAGCCATGTAAATAACTTCTTTCCCACTTTGAACACTTGTCTTGTATTTTCGTACAATTTGCTTCTCAATACTTTTTTTTCTAGCGTAGATAATAAATGGAAAGGTAGCAGAGGACTTGGTTCAGATGACCTAACCACTATTGTGTCCTTGCAATGGGTATCTAACAACTCCATCAAGTGTGTAGCCCAATCAAGGAAGGAGCCAATCACGCAGACTGTCAGAGTCTACCACTACACTACAGCGTTCCCACAAGAGCTAGCACAATCCCATACCATCTTTCTAGTCGAAGAAGTATCGAGCACAACTAGCAAAAACACCAGGAACTATTAGGTCTATGAGTTGATGGACACAGATAAAGACCCAGATAAAGAAGAAACAATGGGCCAGACTGTCTTCGATGAAATGATGAAGAAATATGATGAACAGACTAAGGCCATTGCTGAAGAAATAGAGGAGATAAATCTGGGAACTAAGGAAGACTGAAGACCAGTCCAAATTAGCTTTGGGCTCAGCTCGGATGAGTGACACCAAATGATAGGTCAACTCAGGAAATATGCAAGAGTTCTAGCTTTCTCCTATGATGAAATGCACAAAGACATCCCACTTGGCCGAAAGAGAATACATTCTCTATTTGCCATGAAACTTGCACAAAGAGAGGCACCAGACAAGACTAGTAGGCACATCAACCGGTGGATGGGGCATGAGAAGTTGACGGACTCATCACTATATAGTTATGACTATCAACCAAAAGAGAAAAGGGGGTGGAAAGTTTGAAAGGCTTGCCAACTGGATTATTTGGGCTATCAGCCTGAGGAGAGAAGGGGCATCAGACAAAACTATTGGGCTTGCCATACCAAGAAAAGACAAAAGACCGATGTCATCTAGATAGATGATGGTGTCACCTGGATTGTTTGGGATATCAAATCTGATGCAGATGAAGCGATATCGAAGGTTAGCTAAAATGCACTTAGTATTGAAGAAGATACCAGATGGTAGCAAAAATGCCCATGGTATTAAGGATGATACTAGAAGGTAGCCAAAATGCCCCTGGTATCGAGGGAGAGATAACAGGCTAGGGAGCATGTTGTTCAAGAGGAGGCAATCACAAGTCCATACACCTAAAATCCACTTTGAGTTCATGATTTTCTTGCATCATGAGATGCAAGCAAAGTCTTAGGAACCCACATTACGTTTTTCACGACTGATGTTTAAAATAAATCAAATTACAAGAAATTAAAAGCTAAACAAAAATATCAACAACCAGTAACCTGTGTGTGTGGATATCAGACTCTGGGCTATATGCACTATGCTAAAACCCAACTGCATGCTTGCACCTGCAACTCAAAAACCAAAAAGAGCAAGTGTGAGTGATAGAAGTCACGGCCCACACTGGCCAAATCACCAAACAGGGCTCTACCAACCCAAAACCACAAACGAGGCCCTCAATGCCCAAAACCACACGTAGTGAATCAGGAAGCTCGGCGCAAAGCAACCAACACTGGCCACAAGCAATCCACCGAAGCGCGACCAACGGCATCTGCACTGCCACAGTGACGGCCACCATGTGTAGGAGCGTTCATCGTTCCACGATTCTCCCTCTTGGAGAACCCTCACAGAACCAACCCCTCTCTAGGAAGGCAGTCTTGTCTATTAGGACGCTACCAGCTATGGGGCACGTGTCCCACTTGCACAGGCCACCATAGGGTACGTCTCCTCATAGCGTCCTCCACACGATGCTCAGGAGGGAGTGTCATACCTCCACACCTAACAACACTTGAGCCTCAGTGCTTACAGCGACTGCAGGAGTGTCAAACCTCCCCGTCATGCCACAAGACACCTCAACCAATGGACCACAACCCTAGCCTCAAGACGATAGTCAGGGAGTCTCACACCTCCAAGACCCAACGACCTTTAGCCTTAGGTATCTTTACCCTCAAATTCAACCAGGGAGGCATTCCTAACATCCCGAGAATGTCATCACATTCCCTGGTCTTGACGACACAGTCCCACGGTGTTTCAACCCACACACAGAAAACCAGGAAAACCATTTCAAAAACAGGCCAACTCATTTCTTTGAAAACCATTTTCAAATCATTTTATATCTTTGGAAACTCTTTCAAAACCTCGGTAAGATAGCAAATCAGGTGTCCCATGAGACCATCACTGACGGCCTACAATCCCATCTCAAATGGGTAAAACTAACCAATTTGGAAAATCCTCAGAAATCAGATTTATAAAACAGCTAGGGCCTGTATTTGACATATCGAAATAAGTTCAGCATACCGAAAATCCCTACATCGGAAGACCGATTAGAATCACTCGACCGAAACAGGTCAACGGTCAACACTAATGGCCAAATCGATAGACTGAAAAGTGGTTCGGTCATCCATTTTTGGACGATCGACCGAATCAAGATATTTCGGTCGACCGAAATCTCTTGATTCAGTCGATCGTCCAAAATTGAACTACCAAAGCTTGACTAGAGCACCTAATCTAATAGAAAAACGACATACCAAAATGATTCGGTATGCTGTTTTCTCCAAATCCTTAAAATGGCCCAAGGCTCCAACCTTTGAAATCGCCCAAAATGGGACATTAGGGCTGACCCCCAAAACAAGCACCACAAAAACAACTAAATAATATATTGTAGACCCTCAAGTCTACTCCAAATCCACACAAACAAAACCAAAATCCATCCATCACACGGCAAGATATAAATTCACAAAGACGGAGGGGTCAAAAGGACCCAAACCACAACAACCACCATAAAATGCCATAAATGCCATCATAAATTCCCTAAAATCCACAATAAATTCTAGGAATGTAAATTTACCTAGATTTCATGCATTCCTATCATTTGTTTACCAATTTCATGCTTTCTATACTTTGGTTTCGAGGTGCATACCTTAATACAACCTCCAGCGACCCATCTCTAGCCACCAGCCACTTGCGAGCCTCTAGAGCCTTCACAACCCTTGGAACGACTCTCCAGAGCCACACACCGCTGCCACTACACACCACCGAACACACTGAGTAGAGGGTAGGCAGGGGAGGAGATGGGGGAGAGATGGGAGAGAAAGAGTGAGTGAGGGAGGGATGGAGTGAGTGGGGGAGAGCTAGTAGAGGGAGAGAGAGAGAGAAGGAAAATAGGGGAAAAGAGGGAGATGGTGTGCTCGGGAGGGAGGCGACAAAGCAGGGGAAGAGGAGGAGAGGTGTGGAGGAGGAGGTTGATGAGCCACAACTTTATACACGCAGATGGTGGTAGCTACATGCATGCATGCACAGTGCAACCACCAACCTTCCACACAAGCTAGCAATCAATCGCACCAACTTACTCCCACCAACTGGCCCACGAATGCGGGCTCCACACGGACCCACACCTGAGCCCACAAGCACAGTGCCACAATGCACAGTGTCAACCACGCACAGGGACACTCAAATAGAAGCCACCCCACGAGGTCCAAGCCCAAAATCACAAAATCACACAAACGAGCCTCAGAACAATAACACCCATCCAAGAATAAATTCATTATAGTGTAAATAATTACAAAAATAAATTTACAGGAGTTATATCCTAACCTTCTTAAAAGGAGATTTCGCCCACAAAATCACTAGTAGGCGAAAATATATGGGTACTGGGCTAGGATGGCTTCCTCCCGTTCTCACGTGGCCTCCTAGGTTCCATGATGCCGCCATCGGACCAAGACGAGTGGAAGCACCTTGTTCCACAACACTTGCTCCTTGTTGTCAATAATCTGGATGGCATCCTCCACAATGGACAGATCTTCCTAGAGCCCCTCTGGCTGAACTAGGATCAATTGAGATGTGTCATCTAGACACTTCCTTAGCATGGAGACATGGAACACATCGTGCACAAACGACATCTTTGGTGGTAGATCCAACCGATAAGGAACCTCACCGATCCTCTAAGTAATCTAGTACGGGCCAATATAATGAGGACTCAGCTTCCCACACTTCCCGAACCTCATGACACCCTTGGTCGGCGACACCTTCAGAAACACATAGTCTCCCACCAGAAATTCCAACAGTCTCCGCCTCCTGTCGGCATAACTCTTCTACCGACTATGTGCAGTTAACTGCCTAATATGGATCAAATCAACCTTGTCCGCCTACAACTGCACAAGCTCAGGACCAATCAACTGGCGCTCGCCCACCTCACTCTAGCAAACTGGTGATCTACATGGCCTACCATACAAAGCTTCGTATGGTGCCATCCCGACGCTCGAGTGATAACTATTATTGTAGTTGAACTCAATCAATGGCTGATGGTCCTCCCAACTCCCTTGAAAGTCCAAGGCACATGCTCTAAGCATATCCTCTAGTGTTTGGATAGTCCTCTCTGTCTAACCATCCAACTGAGGATGAAATGCTGTATTATAGTTGAGCACGGTGCCAAAGGCCTCCTGCAGAGTTCTCCAAAACCATGAGGTGAACCTCGTGTCTTTGTCCGACACGATGGACACCAGAACACCATGCAGCTAAACCACTTCAGAGACATACAGCTTCGCCAGGTGGTGCATCGGAAGCTTCACCCGAATGGCCATGAAGTGAGCAGACATGGTTAGCCAATCAATGATCACCCACATGGTGTCGTTCTTCCTCTGAGTCCAAGGCAAACCAGTCACGAAGTGTCTGGAGATGTGCTCCAACTTCCACACACAAATATCCAAGAGCTGTAAGGTCCTTCTAGGTCGCTGATGCTCTGCCTTGACCAGCTGATAGGTTGTACACCTTGCCACATGGTTAGCACATTTCTCTTCATGCCAGGCCACCAAAAATTCTTCTTCATATCTCGATACATCTTCGTACTTCCAAGATGAATAGTTTACCTAGATCGATGTGCTTCATCGAGCAACCTCTGCCTGGCCCCCTCAAGCTAGGGCATGTACATGTGCATATCATACCTCAGCTCTTCATATGCCTCAACAGAGAAATGAAGCTCTCCACCAGCCTTGAGCTTCTCAAACACATCCTAAACAAACGGATCCAGCTGCTGACTGGTGACAATAAACTCTATCAGCTTGGGGCAAATAGACAAGTTGGCCACCAAGGCACAAACCGTCCCCCAAGCTTGCCACTTCAACTTGTAGCTCACCAGATCTTCCAGCATAGTGCACTCCTTGACCATCAGACTCGCCAACACGTGTGTACGCTGACTCGAGGCATCGACGACCACGTTGGCCTTGCTAGGGTGGTAGGACAGGCTGAAATCATAGTCCTTCAAATACTCCACTCACCGGCGCTGCCTTAGGTTGAGGTCCCTCTAAGTGAAGATATACTTCAAGCTTTGATGATCGATGAAGACCTCAAACTACTCTCCATACAAATAGTGTCGCCAAAGCTTGAGAGCGAACACTACGGCAAGCATCTCCAAATCGTGGGTTGGGTAGTTCTTCTCATGATCCTTCAGCTAGCGCTAAGCGTATGCAATAACATTGCCATGCTACATCAGAACACACCCCAACCCAACACCACTAGCATCACTATACACAATGAAATCACCACTTCTAGAAGGTAGAGTCAACACAGGGGCAGAAACTAGATGACACTTCAGCTCCTAAAAACATGCCTCAAAATTATGGTCCCAATAGAACAAAACCTCCATCCTGGTCAACTCTTTTAGTGGCTCGGCTATATAGGAGAAATCCCTGATGAATCTCCTATAATAGCCCACCAGACACAAGAAACTCCTGATCTCCGTCATAGTGCTAAGTTGCTCTCAACTACTCACTACCTCGACCTTGGTTGGATCCACTTTAATGCCTTCTCTAGAAATCAAATGACCAAGGAACATGACTTCACTCAGCCAAAACTCACACTTGGAGAATTTGGCGTACAACTGGTAATGCCTCAGAGTATCCAAAATTGCCCTTAAGTGTAAGGTATGAGCCTCTACATTAGGGGAGTAAACCAACACATCATCCACAAAAACCAGAATGAGCTAGTCCAGAAAAGGCTGAAAATCCTGCTCATCAGATCCATAAATGCAGCCAGAGCATTAGTCAGGCCGAAAGGCATGACCGTGAACTTGTAATGCCTGTATTGGGTCCAGAAAGCAGTCTTTTGAATGTCTAAGTCTTGTATCCTTAACTGGTGATACCCTGACCTCAGATCAATCTTTGAGAACATAGATGCAGACTACAATTGGTCAAACAGGACATCAACGTGGGGCAAGGGATACTTATTCTTCATTGTGATCTAGTTTAGCATCCAATAATCTATACACAATCAGTTTACGGATGAACACGACAGGCGCTCCCCATAGAGACACACTTGGCCTGATTAACCCTTTGTCTAGCAACTCCTACAACTGAGTCTTGAGTTTTCGCAACTCCGCTAGCACCATGCAATAGGGAGGCTTCGACACAGTACCAGAACTATGGATTAGATTAATCGAGAACTCTACTTCCCTGTGAGGTGGCATACCAGGCAAATCGTCAGTGAAAACATCAGGATATTCACACACCACAGAGATGTTGTGAACACCCAACTTAGGAGAAGTGGAGATAACTAAACTAGCTAGATACCCCACACAATCCCTGGCCAAAGATTTATAAGCCTTCATAGCTAAATTGACAAGCTTAGGCTCACCCTGACACCCACCATGCTCAAAGAATGACCCATCCTTAGGAGACCCAAAATAAACTCTCCTCCGAACACAGTCAATCAAAGCGGACTACTGCGCCAACCAATCCATGTTGAGTATCACATCGTACTCCTACAAGCTCATCACGATCAAGCTAGGGTCAAACTCTCTGTCGTTTCACGTCAAGTCAACAAACCGTAGATACCTCCATGCCAAACAATGCTCCCCTAGTGGCATTACCACATTGAGATGAAAGGCGAGTCTAGCTAGTCTCTCTCCCAACTCCACTGTGAAAGACTCAGAAACAAAGGAGAAATAACTCCTTGACTCAAACAACACTTTGGCCATCCATCCAGCCGCAATAAAAGAACCTGATAGTCAAGCAAAACAACAACACCACATCCATACAAGAGGGAGTGAGGGAGGGATGGAGTGAGTGGGGGAGAGCGAGTAGAGGGAGAGAGAGAGAGAGAGAGAGAGAAGGAAAATGGGGGAAAAGAGGGAGGTGGCGTGCTGAGGAAGGAGGCGACGAAGCAGGGGAAGAGGTATGAAGGAGGTGGTTGATGAGCCACAACTTTGTACGCACAGATGGTGGTAGCTACATGCATGCATGAACAGTGCAACCATCAGCCATCCACACGAGCTAGCAACCAACCACATCAACTCACTCCCACCAACTGGCCCATAAATGCAAGCCCCACACGGACCCACATCCAAGCCCACAAGCACAGTCCCACAATGCACAGTGCCAACCATGCACAGGGACACACAAACAGAACCCAGCCCACGAGGTCCAAGTCCAAAATCACACAAACGAGCCTCAGAATAGTAACACCCATCCAAGAATGAATTCATTATAATGTAAATATTTACAAAAATGAATTTATGGGTGTTACAACATTAGACTTCTTTTTAAATCCATTTATTTTACTTTGATTTCTATCAAACTACTTAGGATGTCTTTTTACAACAAATACATATTTCTCATTTGTAGTCGCTCTAATGAACCCATTCTCATATGGTGTGTCATTAAATTTTGAAAATCCAATTTCATGTTTATTAAATGAATGTCTTTGGCTTGAAAGATAATTATCTAAATTTTCTTTTCCTTTTGTAAATTTTGTTACTATGTCAAGTAGGTCATTACTCTTTGTTTTTAGGGTGGCAATATCCTTTTCTAGATTTTTAATCTTATATCTCATGTGATCTAATTCTTGGTTAAGCTTAATGTTTTTGAGATACAGTTCATTGTTTTGATCTACCAATGTTTTACCGACATTAACTATTTTTTCATTTTCATTGGTCAAATCCTACATGTTTTGGTTCAAGCTTTTTTTCTTTAACTTTTGTGTTTTATATTTTTCATATAACTCATTAAAAGCCTCCAAGAGTTCCTCTATGTTGATATCTTCCATATTAGAAGAAGAACCAATATCAACATCTTGTGCCATGAAGCACATATTGGCTTTTTCACCATCAATGGATGATTCATCATTGGAAGATGAGTCACTCTCATCTCATGTGGCCTGGAGAGCTTTCTTCTTGTTTGGCCTATCATTCTTTTTGTAGATTTTCATTTTTTGGCCTATCATTCTTTTTGTTGATTTTCATTTTAAGTAGGGGGCAATCTCTTTTAAAGTGTCCCGATTTATTACATTTAAAGCATAATGGTTGATCATCATTTTCTTTATCTTAATTTTTGTTCCATTTCTTTCGAAATTTTCCTCTTTTTATAAATTTC
>JAMKQA010037333.1:0-10514 GCA_024699735.1 Posidonia australis | reverse complement strand
ATGCATGTTAGATTGCATTTGGCATATAGCAAAGCAAGGATGATAAATCGCTCAAAATACTTAGATCCTTGATCTTATTTATGCAATATCTTTGCAACGACACTTGACCCGATATATGAGCGATACTTCTGAGCATTAGGACACACCCCTGCACATCATGCACCCTTATTTAGCATAAGACACCAAGCATGGCATGGCATATCGTCATTGGGCGTACAGTAAAGGCTGAGAAAGTCGACATTTCATAAGCAAATGAGAAACCTATAAAAAGACCGATTTATCGGGCGCACGAGGGTGCCTAATACCTTCCTCATGCGTAACAGGGATCCTTACCCATTTCTGGTTTACAAAGACCTTTTCCATTGGTTTTTATATGCATGATTTGAATGATTTATATGGTTTTCCTCGTCTTCCATTTTAATAGACTAGGTGGTGACTCCTGCATTAGCATTTTTATTTTCATTTTATTTTTGCCGTGACTTTGCCGACCCTCGCATATTTGGCCTTTCATGCCAAGTCCCGAGGTTGTCGCCGGCATGGTTACAGGAACTAGCGACTCCGCTGGGGATAACCAGATACTGACTTTGTTTTGGTTTCTCCTTTGCTTCGGCTTTTCTCCTTGCTTGCTTTTTTCCATGCCTTGCATTGGTTATCCTTTTAAGTGGTGTCTTTTTGCATTCATGCCTTTGTAATGTTGTTCTTTCCTTTTACACTTCTGCCATGTCACCACTATTGCACATAATGTCCACATACACTTGCATGATAATTCATGGCTAAAATGCATGTTTATTTCCCTTCTTGTATATGCCATGCTTAGGAAAGTAGAGACATGTTTGCTCTCCCCATTTGGTTAATGAAAACATAAAAAAACCAAAATCAATAAATCATAAGGCAAACTAGTGACAAATTGCAAATTTCCCCCACGGTCTAATAAGCTTGCAAGTAAAAAACTTAAAGCATACTTTGCATGCATCATATAGGGCATGCATCTTCTCCTCTCCTAGGTTCGCCTATATAGTCGGCGAAGGACATTTCTCGGTGGCTCATCCTATGGCTTTGGCGTGAGATGAAAAATCGGGTTTGTCCCCGCTAGTCCGAGGTCGTGTCGGTGTAGTAGAGGGTACAGCCTACTATTTTGGCAGAGAACGAGGCCTCGAAAGCACCACCCGTTCACTACCTAGGCTATGGCCAGGATTTAGAATGGGGACTTTATTTTTTCTAAACTCGAGTCGAAGACCTATTCACCCCTATGTGAACCCAGAGTAGACAGCTTAATAGGACATCCCTTGTTGGTGAGAGAGTGCATACTAGAAGCATTCATTTGCATCTCATACCACCATAAACATTGCATCTTTTCTAACTTGTTTGTTTATGTGCATAGGATTTCTGGTCTGTGAGTTTCCTTAGCCTGAGCTCAAGATCTTTCCTTTCACGAACTCTATTAGCGACCTAATTCACGACCGCGTCTCCCGAGTTATTCGTCACTTCCGACGATAGCTCGTCCTAGGATCCATCCTGTCCTTCCCAACTGCAGTCCGATCCTTACTCGCTCGCGATCCACGATGGCCCAGCATGCCAGCGAGTCCCTTTCCTTTGCTATCCAGGAGGAGGTCTCTGTCTCGGGATACTCTTCGTTTGTGTCTATTCCGGTCATCACTGCTGCCTCCACTTTTGCCTTAGCCTCTGGAGGACCTCCACCACCACAATTCGGTGTCCCTATGGCAACCCCGCCGTTGGGACCACCTGCCCAGTCTTCTCCTGCTGTTGGGCCACAGCAGTTGAGTCTGTCTCACCTCGAGGCTATGTGTTTACTAGCCCTCCTCCCACTGCGGCTGTCTCTATAGTAGCCACCCGCCAGTTCGGACAACTGGGATCTCAGCCTCTTGTTTCCTCCCCTGTCTTGCCTCCATCCTTTGGAGCCACTAGCGACGATCCCGTCACTGCGCAACTGCAACAAATGTCGGCCCTCGCCCAGCAGTTGCAGGGATTGACACTGACGCTCCGGCCCTTCTCAGCTTTGTCTTTCCCGGCTCCCGAGTTGCCTACGCAACCGACTTTAGGACTACAGTTTGCACCCACTACACTCCCTCCACAGCCGTCACCATCCCTTGTCTCTCCGGTGATAGGGGTGTCGGCATTACCTTTTGTTACACCAGCACAGCACCCACCACAGCATGCATCCCTCCAATCTGGTGGCCAGCCTCCTAAGCCGGCGGGAGCACAGCCCTCCGTGAGCATTGTACCGGAGATCATCCTGGTCCAACAGGTCTTGCTCCCACACTCTGCACCACTTGTTGCACCACCCCCTGCATTGTCCTCACCCTTTTACCACACACAAGGTTCATCTTTTGTCCCACAGCACACTACACCCATGCACGGGTACACTAGCCATCCTGTCGTGGCACCAGACGACGGAATGGTGGATCCGGAGGCGCCCTTAGGGGCGACCCATACAGTGTACGCGGCACCCGCCTCTACTGCGCAATCCACAGCTACAGTAGCTCCTGATGCTCTCCTTGCGAGAGTAAATGATCTGGAGCACACTCTCCGACATGTGCAAGGCGGGGACCGTCGGTCCTACCAATTTCAGGACCTCTGTTATTTCCCAGAGGCTACTCTCCCCCCGAATTTCCAAATCCCGAAATTCGACAAATATAATGGTAGGGGTTTCCCCATTTCCCATTTGAGAGCCTATTGCGGAGACCTCGCTCAGCTCCAGGCTGACAAAAGATTGTTAATCCGCCTGTTCCAGAAGAGTCTCCCGGGGCCCGCGTTGAAGTGGTTCACTTCCCTCGACATGGCCACCATCAAGACTTAGGACGACCTTATGCAGGCGTTCCTGGAACAGTATTCCTTCAATCTCGACTTAGTTCCAAAGCGGGAGGACTTAGTCGCAATCAAGCTGAGACCCCAAGAAACATTTAGGGAGTATGTTGGACGATGGCGCTCCTTGGCTTCGCAGGTCAAAGATAGGCCCTTCGACGAGGAGTCTATCAAGATCATGATTCGAGGAGCACAGCCAGCAGTCGGGGCTCTGCTCTGCATTCAACTAATTACCACTTTTTCTGCATTGCTCAGCAGTCGAAGTCTCGTCGGAGGGAGAACGCCGGCGATCCTCCGGTGATCTTTGAATGGGTCTTTGTAGGCCCAATTTCTTTAGTTTTTGATTATTCTTTTTAAGTCCTTATTTTATTACGTTAGGTCTTTTTTATTGCATATGGGTCCAAACATTTTCACTTTAATCCTTGTAGTTTTAAAATACTTTTTATTTCTTTTATTTTCTCTATGAATTTTGCATGTGGCCCCTGCATAGTTCATCTTTTAATTCTTAACATATTACTACATGTTTTTATCACATCTGGGTCCCTAGAACATAGTTTCTTTACATTTAGGTCCAGAACATTTACATTTAACCCTTGAATCTTTCTAAAATAAGTTTTCTCTATGAAATTTACATTCTGGCCCCTGAATATTTTAAAAATCACATTGATAATCATTAAAATTGACTTTTTATCACATTTAAGTCCTAAATATTTGCATTTAGCCCCTGAATCTTTTAAAAATGATGTTTTCTCTGTGAAATTTGTAGTCTAAGCCCTAAAATATTTAAAAATCACACTGAGTGTTAGTTAAAGTAGATTTGTTTTATAAGTTTGGTCCTGGACTTTTGCATTAAGCCCCCAGAACTTTAAAAAATGAGTTGTATTTGTGTATTTTGCATCCTAGACCTTAGGAAACTTCATAATTGCACTGACCAACATAAAATCCCAACTTTTATCACATTCAGGTCCATAAATTTTGCATAAAAGTCTCTGGATTCACATCAAATCATTTCTGAACATAAAATTTACCTTTTGACCCTTAGATTAATTCCAAATCCATCATTTAGGGTTTTAAATGTTTTCTTGCATGTTTTGGGACATTTTTCACTCATTGCATTTCATGTTTTGCATTTAATCATTGATTCCATTTAAAAATCTTGTTTTCACTGAGATTTGATGTTTAGCCTTACATTTTGGTCACATTTGCACTTATGTGTGAATTTTGCACTTTAGACCCTGAACTTTCAAGAAATTATCCAAGTGCAACTTTTTTCATCCCTATGCCACATTGACATTGGACCCATCATTTGCATGTTAGAATAGGGGTCATGAACATGTTTTTCATCTAGTTTCTCATTCTTCTCTGTGAATTTTGCATTTTGGCCCTTATGTTTGTCCTTTATTGTGTTTACATCATTTTGTTGATTTTCTCCTCCATGTTTCTTGCAAATAACATCTCCTAGACATTTGGCACACATTTTGACATAACTTAGGCCACGCATCACTTCCATGGAAGCATTTATCACATCTGGCTAGGGAAATGACCAAATTGCCCTTGTGCCTCCAATTCATGAGCATACATCTCAATTTCTGCACTCAGTCTCGCATAGTCCTTGTCTGAGCCATTCTTTAGAGTTTTTGCACATTTAGGCACTTATCCATGCATTTCATATCACTTTCTCCTCACATTTGCATCCTTATTTGGCAAGCCGGCTTCCCATGCCTTTCCTTCATGGATTTCTTTCTTCATTTTTGGCTTTAGAGTTTCTTATCCTTTATCCGGTTTGATTGGCTTTAATCCTACATTTCAGAATTTTTATTTGATTTGGGTTCCATCACCCAAGGGCGTACATTAACAGGCCTAAAGGCTGACATTTGTCCCTACCACGGATTATTTTTCCCCTTTTTGATTTTCACGACTTTTTCATGATTCTGAGGACTCGAGTTGACTTGGCTTGTCATCTTTTTGATATCATTATGTTTTTTCGAGGCATTTTTCACGAAAACCTCGTCATTTCATGTGATTTTCTTCGATTTTGTCAATGCATGCGGATTTCTTCACAATTTCCACACATCGTCTTGCACATCCATCCAGTCTTGTCATGGCATACATGTTAGCGTGATTAGAGCATGATCTAGGTTTAGCAAACATCCATCTAGCCTTTAGCAAGCAATTAGACTAGAAAGATCGAGTTTCTCGGGTGTACGAGGGTGCCAACACCTTTCTCGCGCGTAATAGGAATCCTTACCCATCATTTGGTTAACAGACATCCAGCCTTCACATCTACACCTCATGCATTCATCTTTTTGTGGTTTTCCTCGTCTTTCCCTTAAAAGACTAGGTGGCGACTCCTTTTCTTTTTCTTTTATCTTTCCTTGCCCCTTCGCCATCTTGGCATGGCTGTGATCTCTTCCCTTTGGCGCAACTCCGCGCCGGATCCCTAGGTTGGCACGGACACACCACCGTAGCCCGATTCTCACCTGTTTTGGGTCAACTATGGCCCAGCGTACTAGTGAGTCTCTTTCCGCCACTACTACGCCGGAGGGCACCTCCTTTGCGGTCCCTCCTACCCTTGTTGTGTCTTCAGCCATTCCCTTTGTCCCCTTCATGCATCACGGAGGTTTTGTCTCCCATCCTAGAGGACACCCACTGACCTTGGCTAGTCTGGAGCTAGGAATTGAGTCTATCTCAATGACCCCAGCTCGGGTTCCAGATGTATCACTCACGACCCCACTTTCTCAGGGTTCCTTCTCTTTTAGCACCCAGCCCACTGTGGCAACATCTCTTGCAGTTTCCCTACCTCCAAGGCAACCCATTGTTGTCCCACCTTTGGCTTCGAGACCTCTGACTGTGCCATCCCTCACCATCCCTGAGGGATCCCCTACCGCATAGGCAGAATATCTGTTGGCCCTTGCCCAGAAGATCGAGGGCATGGCCTTTGCCATTCAGTCCACCATAGACCCTAACATTCCTGAGGTTCCTCGGTAGCCTGCTCCGGTGTTCCAGGCATCGACACCACCACCTCAGCCCTCACCCCAGCTCCTCACTGCACCCACACTAGGTGTAACACCACAAGTCCAGACACATCACACCACCTCACAGCTTCCCACTCCGGCATCTGGTGGTCTGCCCCTTGGGTTAGCTGGAGTACGGCATCCTCAGAGCTTGCAGCCTGGCGTTGTACCGCTGCAACAGTTATTACTCCCACACTCCGCACCCACTTCTACACAACTCTCCACTTATCCTCCTCTCACACACCATTAGGTTCAGGTACACCCACTCCCACAATCCCATCCAGCACTCTTGCACGGGTATGCTGGCCATCACGCCACGGCACCAGGTGGCATGATGGTGGACCTGGAGGAGCACTTAGGTGTGACCCACGCAGCATATGCAGCCGTTCCCCCCTACTGTATCACCCTCGTCGGCAGCAACTCCAGATACCCTCCACGCCAGGGTGGGTGACTTGGAGAGAGCACTCCAACAAGTGCGGGGAAGCGATCGCCGACCCTACGGATTTCGGGACCTCTGTTACTTCCCAGAGGCGACACTCCCACCGCATTTTCAAATCCCGAACTTCGAGAAGTACAATGGAAAGGGTTGCCCCATCTCACTTCTTCGGGCATATTGTGGAGATCTCGCTCAGCTCTAGGCTGACAAGAGGCTGCTGATCCACCTCTTCCAGAAAAGTCTCACGGGTCCGGCCCTCAAGTGGTTCACATCGCTTGACATGGGCTCGATCAAGACTTGGAACGACCTCTCACAGGTGTTCATGGACCAGTATGCCATTAACCTCGACTTGGTCCCAAAGAGGGAGGACCTAGTCGCCACAAAACAAGAAGCCCCATGAGCCGTTTGGGGAGTATGTCGGCTGTTGGCGCACCCTTGCATCACAAGTGAGGGATAGGCCCTCCGACGAGGAGTCTATTGAAATCATTATTTAAGGTGCGCAACCAAATGTTGGGGCTCTGTTGAGCATTCAACCTGTCACCACCTTTCCATCTCTGATTTGGGCAGGTGCGCGTGTGGACAGCTCCCTCCACAGTGGTAGCTTTCCCACACTCGCCACATTTGCCAAACAAGCCGCATCCTCGGACCACCATGCGAGCAGCAACACTCGCAACGACGCTGGCACCAGTTACCCTAAGAGGCGGGATCCTCCCAAACCCACAGTCGCATACGTAGGGTCTCCCGCCATGCCTGTCAATGTGATGAACCAACCAGGCCCGAATCAGCTAGTATATGCACCCACACCTAGGGCACCGCACACACTACAAATCACCACCACCGCTCGGCCAGTGTATCCCGTGGCATCGGTCCATCAAGGATCCCGCTTAGGGCAGAGAAGGCCTCAGCGTGCTGCACGACAGTACACCCCACTTGTCGAGCCACTGAGTGCCATCCTCCCTAAGGTGGTGTCACTCTTGGAACTCCAGGAGGTCCACCCCCCACCAAACCCTCTACCGGTGTTGTACAACACAAGCCTCCACTGCAATTTCCACCGTTGCACGGGTCATTCGACGGATAATTGCATGGCCCTACGGAGTGCCATTCAAGATTTGATTGATCGCAAGGTCATCATCATAGACACTCAGGAGTCACACACTGCACCCACACCACCACCTCCACGTGCACAAGCCCCACTAGCCTACCCTAATGTTGTCAACCAACCCATGCCTGCACACAACAACTCAGCAGGCACTGGGACCTCAGGAATCCATTTTCTCTCTGCTTCTGGGCCTACAACATCCGTGGTAGACACCTCGGACTTAATTCATATTGTCGATGAGCCTTTCCCCACTCGTCTTTACCGTTTGAGTCATGCTGGTTCTGAGTCTGCCGTCCACATGATACGGTTGGCCACTAGGGCAGAGCATACCACTGCACCGCTGACCGCGCACTCTAGGTCACCCATTTGCTTGTTAGCTCAACCCATGCCTAGTTATCTTGCCCAGTCTCTTGTCCAATATCCTATCCAGCCTCTTGTACAACATCCTATCCAGCCCCCTGTCCAACCAAGCCACCTTTCTGTCAGTTTTTTGTCGGCACCGCTGGAGCTGGCGGCACGTGCTCCCCTTGTCGTCCGCCTGACGAGGGATACTCACCATGTACCTTACGATTATGCCACAGAAATCTGTGCAGAAGTCACTAGGTCAAGGAGGGTTTATATGCCACCAGTCCTAGCAACTCAGCCTACCCGTCCAGCATCTTCTCACCCTCGACCAGCTACTCAGCCTTCTAGGACGGTCCCTTGCTTTGTCCCCACCTCCTCAACCCAGCAAAAGCAGCCTTCTGCTGACATCACATCTCAACTAAAGAAGGTCAAGGCTGATATCTCCATTTGGGATCTCATCCATACTTCTGCAGAACATCGACAAACCTTCTTTAGGGTCTTTCAGGCTGCTCACGTCTCCCCCACCATAGAACCATCCGCTCTTGAGAATATGGTGGGTATGATTGCAGAGCCCCATGTCATTTCCTTTTCTAGCGAGGAGTTGCCGCCAGCAAGAGTCAATCACAACCAGCCTTTATTCATCACAGCGTAGTATCAAAGCTTCCAAATTCCCCTCACCCTAGTTGATAACTACACGGGCCTTAATGTCAGCCCTTTGCACACAGCAAATAAGATCGAATTCAAAGCCGAGGACATCATACCAGCTACAAAGGGAATGACAGCATTTGATAACATGCATCACGATGCACTCGGGATGTTGGTTATTCCTCTCACCATAGGGCCTGTAGTCTTTGATGTCGAATTCTATATTGTGGATCTAGAGCCTCTTTCAATCTTCTACTTGGGCGCCCTTGGCTACATAAGCATCAGGTGATCCCCTCGACCCTCCACCATATGGTTAAGTTCTGCTAGGGCAATGACGCAGTTGTTGTCATGGCGGAAGATCTTGACAAGGAAAAGGTCGAGTCGGTTTTCGTTGTCTCCCTCCACACCGTCCACTTCGATCCAAAACCGTCCGACGTAATGTTCCGGGTCAACTGTTTCGAGCCTGTCAATTACATTCTGGCTCTCAAACGTGTCGGTTACCTGACTGTTCGTGGCAATCCCCTTCGGATGATCGAAAACGTTTGTCGCAAATGGGGGTACAAGAAAGGGACACCACTCGGGTGACACAGCCAAGGAATCTCCGAGCCCATCCAAGCGGAGGGGAGGCGAGAGTTTGAAGGTCTAAGGTACGAATGGCAGCCGCACAAAGACGGGCATTCGCGCACCAAGAGGTACAAGAAGATTGTTATTCCGTTGGACCTCACCAATTTTGTCAGTACAGGGATACTTGATCCCAATCAGAGCCAGGCCACTACAGAGAGGAGCTGACACCAGAGGGTGCAACCACAGCCTCAGTCGATGGTAGGCACTCTAACGACATCTGCCACCGCCCCAACAACGAGTCCCACAGTGGTAGTCCTGCAAGCATTGGCGTCAGTAGATCCATTAGAGCAATCAGTGAATTTTAGACATTGTTTACAATGGGCTCAGATCCAATCAGTAGAGCTCCATAGTCCAGATGAGGTAGAGGCAGAACCAAGTGCTATCCAATGTTCTGATTGTATCCTGGCATAGGATGAGGCAGTCGGTAGGGCAGTGCAGGCAAGTGAGCAAGCTAGTGACCTAGAACTTTTATTCCAAGAGTAGTTGTCAGTGTTGGCTGAGGACACAGCAGAGTATTAGAGGCTGCAGAAAGGAAAGTCAAGGGCCTCAGAATCAGAGCTAGTAGTTTCCCACCAACAGTCGGACCACTCACCCATCATGGTCCCATCTCATTCACAACTAGAACCCACTAGACCATTAGAGTTAATCTCTTTGGAGCCAGGAGGCGGGTCTAGATGGTATTTGTAGAAGGAGCCTCACCTTAAGCAAGGTGAGGGTCAACAAAAAGAAGACCCTAAGTTAAGCTCAGGGGGAAAGCCGGGCGGCATCACTCCTACCAGTCAGCAGCAGGATAGCCACCAGTCAGTAGTACCCTTTGTACATACTACAAAAAACCCAAAAAAAATCAAAAAATCTAGAAAACCCAAAAAAAAAAAGAAAACTCAAAAAATCCAAACATTATATCAAGGGCCAAGGAAACAAAGCAACCCGGCCAATCAGCAGAGCCCACTATCAAAGAGCCAGAGGTCACACAGTGTAGATACAAGAACACTAAAGTCAGTGTGACCATCCTGAAGAATCACCAGGGGCAGAAATCAGAGCACATCCTCTCCTTTGATGTCACCGACCCAACTTTCAAAGAGGAAATCTGTAACACCCCGGTACTACACAACAGTACAAGAACTACCCAAAAGTAGCTAAAAGAATCTAAATAATAGAATTAAATAAATAAAGCTAATCACCCAGACCTATGTGCGGCAAACGTGGCTCGAAAAGATGCACCAGACTAGACTGCTCCTACACCTGAGCACCTGAAACAAAGGGGACAAGGAAAACACGCGTGAGTGACAGGAATGTCACCCAGTACGTGCCCCAAAAACAGCGCTAAAACCCACGAAAAACATTGCTAGAAAAACCACCATTGCCAAAACCACATATTCAATTTGAAAAACTTGGAAAAACAATGGCATTTCAAACTTTCCTTTCTTTTCTTTCAAAATCTCATGCTCGTTCATAAATCTTTGTATTCAACACAGGAGAAGTAAATCACTTCATCTAGTTTCCTAGCCCAAAACATCATTTAAAACCA
>JAMKQA010037332.1:0-12564 GCA_024699735.1 Posidonia australis | reverse complement strand
AGATGCCTTTAACGCACGAGTGTTCGATGCAAATTGCCCGTGTGAATTGCATTTTCTAGTAAACATAGATGGCCTTTTTAGTGGTTTTCTGAGAATAAAAATATGATTAGTTGTTTATAAATGCATGGAAAATGATAATGAAATATTCCCCATGATAATGAATTCCTATAATAAGTAGGAAATGGCTTTTAATGATAATGTGCTTTTTAAAAGAGATGCATTTGTATAAGGATTTGTTGAGATTTGTAGGAACCACATTTAGGTTGATTGACTATATCGATAAGGGATAGTGAGACCTTTGAGTAGTCGGGGTCTTGTGCTAGGCTATGGTTGTTGAGTTTGGTCCGAGGTGTGACCCTCATGATTGTGTGGTACTATAGGACTCGAGGTAAGGTAGACCTAGACTACTCTTAGTGCTGGTGTTGGTCGTGTTTGGGATTGGAGTCCCTAGGTACTCGAACACCAAAGGGTCTCATAAGGACGTACCCTATGCATACCCATGTGGTATTGTAAGGCTATGGCTAGAGTGGTTGAACTCTTGTGTAGGGTATTTCACCACGGCACTACAGTGGAGTTGGAGTTGAAGCCTCGCTAACTACTTGTGGTCAGGGTAATGCGATAGGTTTTGGTTGAGATTGTGTGTATGGTTTAGAGCTAGAATCAATCAATGGTTTGGCTTGTAAGTCGGGTTCTAGTTGAGTTGAGACTTGTGATTTTGATCTAGTTTTCTAGCTATGGTTTTGCTGTGATTTGAGATATGAATAAATTGTATTTTGGTTGGATTCTAGTTGAGGATTTGCCTTTTGAGATGCATGAAAAGTGGTTTGTAATGATGCATGGAATTTCAGAGAAAATGATAAAAATGGTTTGAAAAGGAAAGCATGATTTTTAAAATAAGTTTTCGGTTTGCACGTTAGCTTTACGATTTTGGTGTTTTCTTTGCAGCCTTAGTAGTCCTTTAGGAGTTTTACTAGACTTTTTATTTTTGGGGCATGTACTAGATGACATTGATGTCACTCACACGTGTTTGTCTCTGTCTTTGTTCTAGGTGCATAGTTGAGCGTACAATCTAGTTTTGATGCATAATTTGGAGGTCTAGGTTGTTTACATTAATTATTTAATTATTAATAGTTACTCATTTTAGTTTAATTAATTGTTTTGGGTAGTATTGGTACTGTTGTGTAGTGCATAGGGCATTACAAAAGAATATATTGGAGGACCACATACTAGAAGATTTTCTGGAACTTTGACCTATTGATAATCTCCTAGGCTGATTTCTGGGACGTTTTTTATGAAATATATTTCCTTGAACATGAGAGAGATGGTTGGACAGAGAATTCCGAAACTTGAAGCAAGGAAATATGTTTGTGGCAGAGTACGAGATGACTTTCACCTAGCTGGAATAGTTTACGTAGACCTTCGATTTAGAGAATTGTAAAGCTATGAGATTCATGGAAGAGTGCTCTGATTCAACCATTGAGGAAGGACATAGTATTGCTGGAAAGGGAAGTGCTAGATATAGCTAGGTTGGTTTGATTAGTGGCTCGGGAAGAGGACCTTGTCACTCCTGTGGATGGACAGGGCAGGTTGCAACGTAGTGCACACACCAGCAACAGTGTTTGGAAGGCATAATGTGCTACAACTATGAAAAGACTGAACATATCTAGAAGAGTTGCCCTGATCCTTCATAGCCAACTGTAGACACACCTCGCCAACCGATTAAAGGTCGAGTGTTTGCCATATTTGCTCCTAATAATCTGTCTTTTAGGGAATGTTGTAAAGGATAAGGAATAAACATGTAAATCAACCCTTGGCAGGCTTGGATCGAGTCAGCTCTGCCCGTCTAAAGAACTAGGTGGGGTCGGATTTTACAATACCCTGGCTCGACACGGTTCATGACCCACTATTGGACTAGGCCATGGGTTAGGCTTGTCCATTTGGTTGATTTTTTTAATTAATAAAAGTATTTATTATTAAATAATTAATGTATACATTAAAAAAATAAAAAATACATAAGATATTCAACATTTTAATTAACAATTATTACATTAATATAAATTAAAAAAATTATTTATTATTAAATAATTGATGTATATAAAAGGACTTGAAAATTGCATATGATATTCAACAATTTACATTTTTACACTTACAATTATTACATTAATATATATTAAAAAATTTGCAAAATAAATCTACTCATATTCTTTAATTATTACTAGAAGCACCCGTCTTCATTGAAGTTAACGTCTCATCATCCTCTGATTTGTCATTTAAATTTAAGTATTGTAGACAGTCAGTTGCATTGTAACAATCGTTCAAGCAGATAGAGGCTTCTACAGATTTTTCAGATAATATACACTTTTTATCACTTAAAACTCTTTTACCTATAGAAAATGTAAACTCGGACGCTATAGTAGATGTTGGAATCATTAATAAATCTTTAACCATTCTAGAAACTATAGGAAATTTAATTGCAATATTAGGCCACCACTTTAATACATCTAAGTTATCCATTTCAATATTACTAAATGCAAACTCACATTTTAAATATTTTTTTAATTCATTATTAGTTCTTGATTCTACTTATTTTTCTTTTTTCTTATTTAATCTATTCCAAAATGAACAATTACTACTAGTACTACTACTACTACTATGCATTCCTACAGAACTAGATTTATGTATACTAGAAATAATTTCACCATAATTTGTAACATATTCTTCAAATAATGAATATAAAGTTTCTTAAATTTAATTATTATATTCTCCTATTTTTTCATTTTTATTCATGTTACTTAAAATATCATCTATAAGTATCATACAATTAACTAATCTATGCCTAGGATTCATGATTAATGCTAAACATGCTTACATAAGAGGCTCATCCTAATAACTATTATATTTTTGTCCATCACTTCAATAATATTTTCAAATTTTGTGAATTTTCTGTATTGTTGAAAAGTGTTTGTAATATTAAATAAATTTACTAAAACTCGAGAACTATTAGGATAATATTGACCAGATAATTGATTAGTTATAGTATAAAATGGTTCTAAAATTGTATGAATTAGGTTAACATTATGTCAATCTTCATCATTTAATAAATAATTAGATCTTGAATTATAATATGTTGTAATTATGTTACTATCAGATAAACAAGAAGTTAATGTATCATATGTTAAATTCCATCGATGTTGAATATCTAATTTAATTTTTTTAGGCTTTAAACCTTATTCTGCACATAAATATCTAAATTCTTGAAATCTTTTAGGTGATGTTTGTATAAATAAAATAGCTATTCTCATATTTTCTATATAAGGCCTAATGCAATCTATACATTCTTGTACAATTAAATTTAAAATGTGACAATAACATCTATAATGAAATAAGTCACTATTTAATAGTGGTTTTAAATTTCTTTTTAATATTCCAACTTCAACATTATTATTATGAGCATTATCAAAAGATATTATATTAATTTTATTATATATTTTAAATTCTTTAGTTATATCTTCTATAATATTTGCTATTGCTTTTCGAGTATGTGGATGATCAAAAACTCTAAAGGCAATTATTTGTTTTCACAAATTTTATTCTATGTTTATCAAATGTGCAGTTAAACATAAGTAAGGAAAACTATTAGGACTTGTCCAAACATCACAAGTTAATGATATTTTACATAATAAACTATAAAACATTTCAATTATGATTTCTTTATTTTTTTTAAATGTTTCATAAATTATATTTTAATTAGTATTCCAAGAATGACATTTAAATTGTGGGTAAAAATAATTTTGTATACAACTTTCAAATCTTTTATTTTGCAGATAAATTAAATGGTTCTTAATTTTGTACTATAAATTTTGTTAAACCTTGTTTTTTCTTCTTCTATATTATATTTATAATTTACTATTCCAGTTGAACCTATGTGCAATTGAGATTGCCTTAAATATGTATTATAGTCTTTATTATGGATAGCTATACATTTGTTAAATGGCTAGAAATATGACCAACATCTCCGACCCTAGGACAAGTATATCCTAAACTATAATAATTACAATAGCATTTATTTTCATCGGTGGGATCTAAGGTTACATGTCCACAAACTCATGAGCTTTGTTTCCTAGATTTTTTGGTGCTTGTAAATTGTGTTTGTGGAGTTGTGGTTTGATGCTGGTTTGACTCTTAGGTAGGGTTATAATCATGACATCCTATATTTTCATGATAATGATATTCCATTATAATGTATAAAAAAATGATAATAAAAAGAAAATCCTTGACTCAAAAAACACAAAACCCATAAATGGAAGGATTAGAAGTAACAAAATTGGAGAGATTCGAAGTAAATTTTTTTTATTATTGGCAGGCCGTAGACACGAACGTTGGAGTATGGAGGGTGTTGAAAAGTCGGTGACTAGAGAGTAAGAGTAATGTTGATGGAGACCGGAGTCTAGAGCCAAACTTCTATTCCACACAAGTGAGAATAGTTGAGAGGAGTTGTAGTAGAGCTTGAGAAAATGAGAGAGTTGTAGTAAAATGTACAGAGAATGAGAAGTGAGTTGTGTGAGAAATGAGGTTTATGGAGGTATTTATAGAAGGAAAATGGAGAAGAAAAGAAAAAAAAAAAATTTGAATGTTGGCAAGCCAACGTTCAATGAAACATTGGTTTCCAATGTTTTTTTTCTAAAATTTTGGGCCAACCTGACCCAACCTAATGTGGCCTACTTTTGAGGGCTAGCTGGGCTTAGGCCTTGGGCCTAGTAAGGCTCGTGACCCATTTCATGTCGAGCCAGCCCTGCTCAACTTTTGCTCGAGCCAGGACATGCTAGGCTAGAACATGGGTTGGGCTGGATGACCTAGGGCTGAATCGGCCCATATTACATGTCTAGTATGGAGCAGTGATAAATATGTAATGTGGACTTTGTTTTCTATATAGTAATGTATCCAATACCGTTTTCAATAATAAAACTATGGTTTTTGGTTTTGGTGTGCTAATGATAGGATCTTTTCTTTTGACTGACTGAATGGCTCGCGTTTTGTTCGACTCAGGGAGTTCATTCTCCTTTAGCTCTAAGTCTTTTGTGTCTGCGATTGGAGAAAAGCTAGCTAGGATGGCTTTCCATCTTGACATGGTAACCCCACCATTGGGAGAGCACAACCTAGCATGGAGATATCTATGGTCAGTCAATGTTGCCATGGGAGACAAGGACTTCAAGGCCAGTCTAATCATATTGAATATGTAAGAGAAAATTGTCATATTGGGAATGGATTGACTAGCACAACATTCAACAATGATAGACTATGCAAGGAAGAGAGTGTTGGCAAAATGTCCAAGCCAAGGATAGTCCATGGTGCAAGGAATTAGACTGGGAGAGCCAAAGAAAGTAATCTCGGCAATAAAGGCATACCACCATCTAGCAAAAGCTGGTGTAGGCTACCTAGCCAGTATGACATTATCCACCTCTCCAGTTCTAAGGGTACAAGATATACTAGTTGTTCGAGAGTACCTTGACGTCTTTTCAAAGTAATTACCCACTATGCTACCATAAAGAGAAGTGGAGTTCCTGATTGATCTAGTGCCAGGTTTGAGCCCCATTTCAAAGGCTCCTTATAAAATGACACCTGTTGAATTGAGGGAGCTCAGAACCCAACTGTAGGAACTATTAGACAAAGTGTAACATCTGTACCAGATTTTCCATTTAATGAAAGACCATGGAATTTGTTGTATTATTTGAATATGGTTTATTAACGGATAATCAGATGTTGTGGTTATTGTTGTGGTCTCTCTCTGTGTTTTGGCTTCATTGGTTGTAAATTCTCCTAACTTTCTATGCAGCTGTATGTGCTTGTGGGCCATGTAATTGTGTGGGACCCACTTCAACTTGGGTTGGACTTGGTTAAAGGAGTCCACTCACACATTATGCACGAGCTCTTCTCCGCCATGCTCATGACCCCTACCAAGGGAGGGTAGCCCGTCTCGTCCCTTCCTTGGCAGGGAGGCTGGCAGTGATGGCCGACGAGAATTCGAGGTGTGGCTGGCAAGGTAGTGGAAATAAGAGGAAGCTTGGAGAGAGAGTGAGGAGACCAAAGGTGTGCTAGGGTGGGAGAGGAGAGCTCTATGCCAAGGGAGGCTACACGAGCAAAAGAGGTCGTGTCAGGCCTAACCAGGGGCACGTGAAGCTCGTCGAAGTCGGAGGACGTGGGAGGAGCGTGGGGCATGCTAGAGCAAGGTATGCATTCCCCTTTCTCCTCCGTTTCATGGTTAGGGCTTAATGGATTCATGTGATAGATTACGCATAAATGATGTAGAAATCATGCAAAAATAGGAGAAATGATGGAAATGAGATGAATAACATGTTTATGACTGGATCAAGAGATTTTATAATGATTTCGTGAGATTTGGTTGATGAATTTGAATGCATGCTATAGTAACATCATATGAGCTCTATGTCTTTGTGATTTTCAATAGAACAGCATGCTTAATGATTTTGTAAATGGATTGAGGGGTTTGCAAGTAGACTTAGAGGTCTACACCCCCATGTTTTACTTGTGATTTATGTGGTAGATTAGATGGGTCCGCCCCTTACTCCCATTTTGGGGAGAATAGACGAGCAAGTTGGGGGAGGTTTTCCTCAATCGTAGAAAAAGGTATGCCGAACTAGGTTCAGTATGCCAAAATGCCCTTGTTGGGGTCCCCTTAGCCACTAATTCGGCTGACTGAAGCATTTCGGTCGATCAGATCAGGAGATTTCAGATGACCGATCGAATTCGATCGACCATTCTGGCAGGGGAACTGGTAAACTGGTAGAGATTCGGAGTATCAAAATATTTCGATCGATTGAGTCAGGGATTATCGGTCGACCGGGATCCCATTCTATATACCAAATTAGGACCTAGAGCCATATTGTGAAATGTTTTGTAAAATGTAAATAAAATGATATAAATGCATGATAGATATGTGAAATGCATAGAAATGGATCATGAGATGTTTCATGTAGACATATTGTTTTAATAATGTTTTCCATAAATTGCTAACACGGAAATGAATGTGGAGTAATGTGATGGGTGAATACGTGGTATGATGAACGATGAAATGGATGAGAATGTGAATGATTGGTTTTGAGAACCATATATGAGAAATGTGAATAATGATACGTGAGATTTATAATGGGGTTCTTATGAATGAAAACTGGTTTTGGGAAGTGATTTGAAATGAAAAATGCACGTGATTTTAAAAGAGCTTTCTGAGATTTGTAGGAACCACAATTAGACCAGGGCTTGCTGACAAGGGTAGTGAGACCTCTAGAGATGTCAGGGACGTGTCCTTGGTTGTGGTTGCCGAGTAGCAGTCCAAGGTTGGATCCTCGAGACTGTGGTGGTACTGTAGGACTCGGGGTATGATAGACCTGGACTACCCTTAGTGCCGGTGCTAGTCCGGCTTGGGGTTAGATTCCCCAAGTGCTCGAGCACAAGGGTGTCGTGAGGATGCACTCCGTGCTAGTACCAATGAGGGTACGCTTTTGAGGCTGCAGCCGGGACGTTTGAACTGCTATGCGGGATGGTTCACTATGGCACTGTAGTATGGCCGGGGATGGAGCCTCAACAACTACTTATGGCCAGGTTGATTGCCTATGGCTAGGGTGATACGACCAGTTTTAAGATATGGATTGAGATTTGTGTTCGAGCTAGTTTCCAACCTTGGTTTATTGTGATTTGTAATAATGGAATGAAATGTGTTTTTGGCTAGAAGTTTAGATGAAAATGGTTTTCCTGATTTGTGCATAAAAATTTGCTAATGAGCAAGAGGTTTTAAAAAGGAAAAGAAAAGAAAGTTTTGAAATGGCATCTTCTACAGATTTTACCAGATCGCGTGAATTGGCTTTTCAATGTTTGTGGTTTCTTGAGGTTTCCTAACAATGAGAAATTTTGCCAATTTTGCTGTTGTTTTTGGGGTGCGCACTGGGTGACATTCCTATCACTCATATGTTGTTTTCTTTCTGCCTTGACTTAGGTGCTTAGGAGGAGGTGCAGTCTTGTCTGGTGCATTGCGTTAAAGCCACTTGAGCCACACACAAGTCTGGGTGTTTGGTTTTACTTATTTAATTCTGTTAGAATAGATTTAATTATTTGCCTTGGGTAGTGTCTGTATTGTTGTGTAGTGCATGGTGCGTTACGGAGTGGTATCAGAGCCTAAGTTCACTAAGTGCACCAGCTTAGGGTGTCTAACACTACGGCATTGATCAAATTGCACCATTAGCATGAATTATAGCTTTTGACTTGTATGTTTGTTTGGTTTGCTTGTGGTGGCAGCAGGATGCCGCCTAGAGGCTGTGGCAGAGGTAGGACTCCTGCAGCAAATTCTTGTGAGGAGCAGGGCAGTAGTTGGGGAGGCATTCGGTAGGAGTTGAGCCACATGAAGTAGGGATTTGCTCAAACCTTCAGCAATAACGACATAGATGGGACCAAGGTAGACCCCTGGTTTAAGCAGTCTCGCCGTCTATGCCCGTCGACTTTTGATGGCAAGAGCAAGCCAAAAAATTGTGAAACCTAGCTACTTGATGTTGAGAAGATCTTGGAAGGCATGGGGTGCCTAACTGAGAAGTGGGTCAGATTAGCTACCTTTCAGTGCAAGGGAGACGCCGATTAGTGGTGGAGAGCCACCTTCCATATGAAGTTCCTTAACATTGATTTGCTGATGATCTCATGGGAGGAATTCCATGAGGCCTTCTATGAGAAGTGCTTTCCAGAGTATGAAAGGGATCGACTGGATAGAGAATTCAGAAACCTAAAGCAAAGTAGCATGACTATAGTGGAATATGAGGCGACCTTCACCAAATTGGAGCAGTTCTCATAGAAATTTGATACTGAGAAGTGCAAGGCCAAGAGGTTTTTGGAGGGGCTGACTCCAGCACTCACGTCAAGGGTGATAGGCTACAAGTACACTACTTTGACTAGGGTAGTGGAATTGGTAGCCTGCTATAAGGAGGATCGTAATTTGTTTCTAGAAGATCACCCCAAGGGTAAAGGGAAAACATTTGCTCCACGGTCTTTCATTTCTAGGAAGTAGAGCTTGGGCAGTTTTGGGAGCTCTGGGAAGAAATGGATGGAGCGTGTCGAGTCTGTGGTTGGGGGAGGAGGAGCTAGATACAGTCAGGCTGGTTCGAGTAGTGGCCCGGAAAAGAAGAAATCTTGTTATGTCTATGGGCGTATAGGGCATGTAGCAGCATAGTGTTACCATTGGTAGCAAAATCCAAAAAAGATGGTCAGCTACAACTATGGATGGTCTGGGCACCCTCTGCGAAACTATCTTGATGTAGTGAAGCCAACTATAGACTCACCTAGACAGCCAACGAACGGACGAGTGTTCTCCATAACTGCTCCTGATGGTGGTCCTTTAGGGGACGTTGTTGAGGGTAAGGAATAGTGGCAAGTTATGAATTGTAACCTTTCCCTTTATGTATTGCTATATCTGGTACTCTTCCCAATGTTGTTGTTGTTGTTGTTGAAGGGTGTTAAGACGATATCTTGGTTCCTTTCTTGTGGCTGATCATATGGCTATAGTTTTGTTTAACTCGAGGAGTTCTTTTTCTTTTATCTATGAGTCATTTGCTGTGGAGATTGGAGATAGGCACGCTAGGTTGGCTTTCCATCTTGACCTGGTGACCCCACTAGGAGAGCGTAGCTTAGCATGGAAATACCAGTGGTCAGTCAATGTGAAGTTGGGGGACCAAGATTTTAGAGCCAGTCTGATAGTGATGGATATGCAGGAATATGACATCATCTTGGGGATGGACTCGCAGGCACAACATTCAATTATCATCAACTGTGCAAAGAGGAGATTCTTGACTGAGTGCCTAGGTTAGGGGTGGTGTGTGGTGCAATCAACCAGACCAAGAGAACAAAAGATGATAATTTTTGCAATCAAAGCCTACCGCCACCTATCTAGAGGTTGTATGTGATATCTGGCAAGTGTGACGATGCCTTCTTCTTCTACTCTTGGGATACATGATATCCCTGTGGTTCAAGAATACCCTGATGTTTTTCTAGAGGTCTTGCCTAGAATGCTACCGCACTCGAAAGTTGAGTTTGAGATCGACCTGGTGCCAGGATCTAGTTTTTTTCGATGGATCCTTATTGGATGGCACAAGTAGAATTGAGGGAGCTTAGGAATCAACTTCAGGAGTTGTTGTACAGAGGATTTATTAGGTCGAGTGTGTCACATTGGGGTGCACTGGTACTGTTCGTTAAGAAGAAGGATGGTTCACTCCATCTCTGTATTGATTATCGGATACTAAATTAGATTACAGTCAAGAATAAATATCCTCTACCTAGGATTGATCAGCTTCAAGGGGCTTTAGTCTTCTCAAAGATTGATTTGAGATGAGGGTATCACTAGCTGTGGATCTCGGAAACTGATGCGCATAAGACAACTTTTCATACCCATTATGGCCATTATGAGTTTCTGGTTATGCCATTCGGGTTGACGGATGCACCAGTTGCTTTCATGGACCTGATGAAAAGGGTGTTTAGGCCTTACTTGGATCAGTTTGTTGTTATATTTGTTGATGACGTGCTGGTATTTTCCCCAGTTGTGTGAACTCACCAAACACATTTGAGAATTGTGCTAGAGACCTTGAGACAGCACCAACTCTATGTAAAGCTCTCTAAGTGTGAGTTTTGGTTGAAAGTGGTCACATTCCTTGGCCACATTATGTCAGGCGAGGAAATTAAAGTGGACCCAGCCGAAGTTGAAGCAATCATCGGTTGGTCCTGACCCAAAACAGTGATAGAGATTATAAGATTCTTGGGCTTGGCTTGCTATTATAGAAGGTTCATACTGGATTTCTCCAAGATTGCAGCACCCTTGACCAGATTGACACAAAATGTGGTTCCTTTCATCTTGGATTGGCAATGCGAAGAGAGCTTCAATGAATTGAACACTCGACTGGTCGCATCTTCGGTTTTGACTCTACCATCTTCGATTGGAGGTTTTGCAGTACATTGTGATGCTTGTAGGACATGATTAGGGTATGTACTGATGCAGCATGGGAGAGTTGTGGCATATGCCTCATGTCAGCTGAAGAACCACGAAGGGAATTATCCCACTCATGATTTGCAGATGGCTACAATGGTGTTCGCAATAAAGATTTGGAGACATTACCTATATGGTGAGCAATTTGAGGTATTCACAGAGCACCGGAGTTTAAAGTATATCTTCACTTAAAAGGATTTGAATTTGAGGCTGAGAAGATGGATAGAATATCTCAAGGACTATGACTTGAGCCTATTCTATCATCTTGGGAAGGCTAATGTAGTCACTGATGCCTTGAGTAGGCGCACCCACATGATGGCCAACTTGATGATCAAGGAATGGCGTTTGCTAGAGGATTTGGTTGGGTGCAGACCTTTAAGACAGTCTCAGGGACCTACAGGAGCTTGAGTGGAAAATATGATTGTTTGCCCAAGATTGTTGGAGGCTATTGTGGCCGCTCATCAACTAGACCCCTTTGTGTAGGAGGCTTGGGCAAAACTAGAGGCGAGAGAGGTGCCTCACTTCTCTATTGGTGCAGATGGAGGACTTTGATATGATTTGCGTCTGTATGTGCCTTAGGTGGAGGAAGTAAAATAGAGACTACTCGTTGAATCCCACTAGTCTATGTATACGGTTCATCCATGGAGCACTAAGATGTACAAAGATCTGGAGAGAAATTTTCGGTAGCCCGGAATGAAGAGAGAGATAGCTGAGAATGTGATGAAGTGTGCAACCTACCAAATGGTCAAGAATTAACACGAGAAGCTTGGGGGAATGCAGCAACCTATGGATATTCTGATTTGGAAATGGGAGCATGTATCAATGGACTTTGTGACAGGACTACCTAAGACTAGGAGGAAGAACGACACCGTCTGGGTGATTGTTGATTGTGAATCGTCTCACAAAGTTAGCACATTTTTTACCCATTAGGGTGAATCTCTCATTGATTCAATTGGCAGAGTTGTATGTGGTTGAGGTAGTCTGATTGCAGGGGGTTTCGGTGTCCATTGTGTTTGATAGGGACACCAGGTTTTCATCTAGATTCTGGGGAGCAATGCAAGAAGCTTTTGTCACTATTCTGCATTTTAGGACAACCTTCCACCCTTAGACTAACAGGCAAACTGAGGAGACCATCAAAACCTTAGAAGACATATTGAGGGCCTACACATTGGATTTTAGAGGAAGTTGGGAAGATCATCTTCCGTTGATTGAATTCGCCAACAACAACAGCTATCATTCCATCATCGGTATGGCACCGTGTAGCCATGCCGACGGGGGTGGCCCACGGGTAGGTGGTATGTGTGCCAAAGAAGCGGCAAAGCCACGGCAAAAAGAAAAGGGGAAAAATGCAAAATGCAAGAGTCGACACCTAGTCTATTATGGAAGACGAGGAAAACCATAAAACACATGAAAAATCATGCAGACAAATAAAAAGGGGCTGTGTAAACCAGAAATGCGGGTAAGGATCCCTGTTACGTGCGAGGAAGGTGTTAGGCACCCTCGCACGCCCGACGAATCGGTCTTCTAATGATTTC
>JAMKQA010037331.1:0-13120 GCA_024699735.1 Posidonia australis | reverse complement strand
GAGCTTGCATTGCAAATGGGTATCGATTTTACACACAAGAATACGATGATGGATTGACTACTTTAAATTCAGGGATTATGGTGAACAAATCTTATTATGGAGAGGACCATATTGATTATTATGGTATCTTAAAAGAGATTCTCGAGTTGGAATACATTGGTGCAAATAAAGTGATATTATTCCTTATGATTGGTATGACCCTAAAGAAGGAGTCACACACGATATCAGACATGATATTGTAGATGTTGTACCAACCAAATACTTGAGGAGATTCAAGCCATTTGTGTTAATTTTACAAGCAGATCAAGTATATTATGTACCTGAAGTTTCAAGAAAGAGAAAGAAAGATGAATTTTTCAGTGTAATGAAGATCAAAGCACGTGAATACATTGCTATGGCCGGTGATGCTATGAATGATGAGTTTGAAGACTTGTATCAACCTAACTATGAGCATCTACAACCAATAGTTGTAGACCGAGCTCTAGATCAAATTTCTATAATTCCATCAAATTCAATGTTGTGGCAAGTTGAGCATGAAGAAAGAACGTTTGTAGAAGATGATAGTAAAGATGATGATGAAAATGAAGAAGAACAAAGTATTGACTATAGTGATGAAGATTAAGGAGATTTTATTGTTATTTTGGTAAATATCTTCTTTAATTTACTTTGTAAACTGCTTTTGCATTTGCATTCTATACTGATAGTGAAATATTGTTCTGTTATTTAATTTTGATATTTATCAACTAATTAAGATAATATAGAAAACTAGCAACTTAGTTTCAATTCAGGTTCGTCATGGCTTTCTTTTGAGCATTGTCGCTGTTCTTGAGCTTGTAAGTATCATCAAGTAATTTTGATATGATAATCATTTTTATATTATGTTTATCTAGTAAATTGCATGAATCTAATATGACATTTTTAATGTATTGTTTACGGTATTAGATAGTCGGATTTGGTAGAGGCGGTCGACGCTCTAGTGGTTCCGGTGGATGTGGTTTATCAGAGGATCGAAAGATCGATCCTAGTCTTATACAAGTGCTCAGTTGCTTGAGTTCATTCGTTCAAGGAGTTTGTCACCACTTGAGGTTGGATGGACACCTCTGACCACTTTGGTTAAGGCTCTCACCTCTCCTCCTGTATTTCGACATGGTACTACTCCACAGAGTAGTGCTGCCCGCCATATTCAGCCTGAGTTGTTTCCCCGTCTAGCTGTAGCAGACAACTAATATATTGAAATTATACTTTTTTAGTCTTTATATTAAATATAATTATTGACTAATGTTTAATTTGATTGATAAATAACAACAATAACAATGAGGATATACTCAAGTTTCTCAGGGACCACAACCTCTTTTGGAGCTTAACTTAGACCGGTAACTTTTATTTTAATTTGGTGTTAGTCAACATGGAATACCTTTTTTTTGTACCTAACTTGATTTATTGGTAGTAACTTCAAGAGAAGTTATAGTATCTCGTTAGAGATCACAAATTTTTTTAGATCTTATGCATCAACCATCGAGTACTGGTGGTCACATTTTCATTCAGATGAGAAGGAAAGAATGTTTGATGTGCTATTGGTAATTAGTTTTTTATTTTAAGTTAAACAATTAGTATATTAAATTGACAATGATGTTAAATATTTATAGAGCAAGTTTACACTTTCACCTAGATATACCAAGGAGGATTATCGTATACCTTTTACAAAATTAATTAAGAAAAGGATGAATAATATCTATTATAGGGCACAAATAGATGCATTGGAAAAATGTCTTGAGCCTCACGATGATTATCAGGCAGCCAAAGCATTTCCTCTGTATTGGTGTACACCAAAGAGGTAATTAATATTTATATTAAATTTCAGATTATTTTATTGTTGTATATGTGAGGATAAACATATATATTATTGATTAATGTTAAATCTAGGTGGAATAGACTTTGTGATCTTTTTTCCACAAACGCAGAGTTCCAAAAAAGATCCATGATTGGGAAGTCAAATCGTGGAAAGCAAGAAATTCGCTCTACAAGTGGATCAAGAAGCCACAACGATGTTTGAGTTGAGTTGATAAGGATATTTTTATATTAATTTACTTTATAAATTATTTTTATATTATTTTTAATTGACACTCCATCTATAAGAATATTGCCACTTGGTATGACAAGAAATTTAAATCCATAGAAGTTAAAAGTCAAAACATTGTTATTATCTTTTGGTTAACAATGTTGCAGAGATACCAAGATATAGTTGATAGAAATAATCTTTTATTTATTTTAAATATGTTGATCACGTATTGTCTCATTATTTAAATGCATAAAGCTAACACTAGATCAAAACACCATTTTCTCTAAGGTATTCTCAAAATTGAATGCAAGTTTTGACTTTTGGAATGCGAGAGACTTTCTAAATGAATAAAATTATGCACTTATTATACTTAATCACTGTTATTATTTTTTTGTTATCAATGTAATACCAAGTGGTCGGAAATAAAGGATGTAGTTGATAGGAATAATCTTTTATTTGTTTTAAATTAGCTTCCTAGAAGTGAAAGCTGATCCCATGAGAACCAAATAAAAAAATGAGCAATCAACCATGAAGATGCAAATCTAATAAGCTTGTACATTATTTCATGGTTAGCTTGAACTAACAGTACATCTATTTGTTCCTAATGCCTTTTTTTTGTACTTAAGAAAAGGGAGAGATAGGTTCGCAGCTTAGATACCACTAAATCTGTTATTTGATTTAATATGCTCTCCTTTCCAGAATGTGCAATGCACTTTCTTGCTGTGGATATTATGTTTGATTATGTAATAAGAATATTCATTGTTCCAAAGCTTTGAGTTCCTTCTCAAAATAATCTGATTCAATTATATGCATATTTTAGTTCTTGAGATGTAATAAACCAATTGGACTTCTACGTCTATGTTGAGAATTATGCTTTGATGCAGCTCCCCTATACCCTATCGAAGGCCCATTGATATTGTTGTGGGGAAACTCCAGATCAAAGTATGTTGCATAATGCAATGGTGAAAACTTTGACCAAAAGTAAAGTCCCTTTTGCTGTGAATTTTAAGGTTATAAAACCTCAACTAATTAAGATCATAATGTGCTCAATCTATGTTATATTCATCAAATTGTCTTGATGCTGCACATCCTCACTTGGATGGATGTGTATTGACATTCTAGAATATGTTACTATACATTCACCAAGAAAAGAAAAGGTTGAACCCACTTGTGTTGCATAGCATTATAGTCTTTGTTGGATCTTGCCTTTGAATTCAATATGTGGTATATAATTAATGTTGGGAGCCAAGAAAAGATGGTGGATGAAGATGGCAAGATGTCAAGCTTTTTTGAAGCATACTTGTGTCTTAATAAAGTTTGTGTCTTAATTGTTACAGGCCACTAAACTATGTAGGGAGTCTACAGTGGTAAAGTAGTGAACTGCATCCCATACTAGTGGTTCAGAGCATATTTGGTCAAACTAGAGTGTGACGGATGTACTTGTAAGTAATAATGGTTATAATTAAAGTTATTTTAATAATATGCACTTATATTTTATATTATCTTTAGCTAACTTATTGTATTTATTTATACAGGATAGGTACACCTTCTTATATCAAGAAAAATATGGAGACGATAATGTTGATGAACACCCAGCCTTTGACATAATACTTTGGAAGCAAGTTTCAATGGAAAGGAACGTGGGTAGTTCATCAAGAAAGCAAGGCTTGGGTGGTTTGGATCCATACTACTCAGAAGATATGACTATTGGTTCTTCTATGGCTTTTATTGGGCAGTATCGTCCTATGCCTTAGGCTTCTGCTTCAGTACATTCGGAGTACTTCAGTTCTCAGTTGTCATAGATGGTGACTACATTAGAGGGTTTCAAAGTTGACATACGCTCAAAAATAAGGAATGAAATAAGGAATGAAGTAAGAACTGAAGTAAGAACTGAAGTAATGAATGAAATAAAAGATGAAATATATGCTTTGGAGGATCAACTTGTAAGGTAAAATTTGATTTACTTTTAAATTTTTTGATATACATAAATTGTCATGTTGAATTCAATATTATAATTTAATCATCGTTCATTATAATATATTTTGAAGTTTGTTTTTTTATAATCAAAAGCTATACAGACGAGCAAGAAGTTGATTTGGTAAGTGATGATGAGGAGGATTACGAGGAGTATACACGTCGTCATTACTCCGTTCATGCATCATCCTTAAAAGGTAAAGGAAGCAAGTTGGTTCCGTAAGAAAGTGATATGTAATATATCATTTTGACTTATATTATATCTAGTGACTTGTATTAAGATATTTCAGTGTTATATTAGTTAATTTTTTATAAAAACTTTGGATGTATAAAAGCTTATGTTGTATGATCAATTGAAACTTTTTTTTATAAAATTTGTATATGTGTAATTTAATATACTTGTGAATGTATTTGAATGTCATGTTATTAGATATATGAATCTAAATTTTAACAGGTTCAAATTTGCAATGTATTGTTTTATTTTTTTTACTACCCAGTATTAGTGAGGACATAGTGAAAACATTTCCTCACTATGTCCTTGCCAAGATAATAGCTTTCATTTTATTTAACGAGCACTTAGCAAGCCAATTGCGAGGGCATTTGCTCACCATGTCCTTGCAATTTCCTTGCTAAATTTGAAATGATGATACAATCTCATGATATTTAGTGAGCATTTGCCAAGGGTACCACGAGTATAGAGTAAGGACATTACGAGGAAAAATTTCTTCGTAATATCCTTGCTAATATTAAACGAGCACATTGCGATGATATGTCCTCATAGTATTGATTTAATGAGTTATTTAGTTCCAAGGATAATTAGTCCTCGTTAAAGTTTACAACGAGGACTTAGTGAGGAATTAGAGAGGACTTTGCGAGGAATAGTGTCCTCACAAAATCCTGTTTCTCTTGTAGTGTCTGTTGCAAGGCTTCTGTTGCTAGCTGAGAAGACTTTGCTTATTATTGAATCTGAAGTATCTGTAATTGCTACACTATGGGGTTCAGGACATTTGTGTGTTTTGAGTCAGACTGGTGCATGGCAAGTTGTCAAAGTTTGGGCTAGACCTCCCGCAAAGGAATGAGAACAGGAATGGCGCACGTATGTGTCACTGGACAAATCTAGGAATCAGCAAGAGAAGGATCAAAGTTGACGTGATCTGAAAGGTTCCCCAAAAAAGATTGGGAGAATGAAGATAAACCCCCGAAGATCTGACATCTTCAAAGCTTACAGGTTAAGGTGAGGAGAGGTTGGTTACACTAGGAGGGTAGGGAGATGTTGGTGTAGGTGTGGATACTGCCTCTTGCGTGTTGACGACAATTACTCCTTTGTCGATCAAGCTTTGAACAACATCCCAGAGAGTGTGGCAATCGTCAGTCAAGTGCCCTAGGGCTCGATGATAATCGAAATGCACGTTTGCATCATACCACCTCAGGAGTGGGTTTGGCGGCTGACAAGGATCCTGGAGTCGCAGAAGTGACACAACCTGAGGGAAGATCGCACTCAGCGACCCACCTAGCAGAGTGAAGTTGCTTTCAGTGCAATGTCTGCGCCTCTGCTTAGGATGTTGTCCTCGTCGGGCTGGTGCGACGTGATGCACTGGTTCAACAAAGGCATGTGGAGAGCTAGGTGCAAATGCTAACTAGCTTAGATCAGATTGGCCTGCTACTCCAGTAGGCTTCACAGAAGGCTTAATGAAAGCGATGTCTGCCTCCTTGACATTGCTAGTGTTGGCAATGTTGATGTTGAAGCTATTGCTAAAAATCGTGGCCTGTTTGACGAACATAGAGAGTGTAGGGAAATTCCCAATATGTAGCGAACTCTCCACGTGAGCGCCAGCCTAAATCAGTGATGCAAAAGTAGTGATGGGTTGCATGCTAAGCAGAGCCCTAGTCGGTGGCTGTGCTCCTCTTATAATGATCTCAATAGACTCCTCGTCGGAGGGTGTATCCTTGATCTGGGAGGCTAGAATACGCCAACGACTGACATACTCCGCAATTGGCTCATAGGGGCCCTGCTTGATCGCGACAAGATCATCTCGCCTAGGGATCTAGTCAAGATTGAAGGAGTATTACTCCAGGAACGCCTTAGAGAGGTCATTCCAAGTCTTGATAGAGGTCATGTCGAGGGATGTGAACCATCTGAATGCTGGCCCTATCAGATTTTTCTAGAACAAGCGGATCAGAAGTCTCTTGTCGCCCTGAAGTTGCGCGAGGTCTCTGCAATACGCCTTCAAATGGGATATTGGGTATCCACTACCGTTATATTTTTGAATTCTAGGATATGGAAAGTCACATGGAGTGTCGCCTTTGGAAAATAGCAGAGGTCCCCGAAGTGGTAGAACTAGTGTTCCCCGCCTTGCACTTGACAAAGTGCTCTTTCCAGATCGCTGATCTTAGCCAGGAGGGCGTCTGAAGCTGTTGCTGACGAGATAGGAGCAGCTGATGTGGGTGTCATGTATACTGTATGGGTCGCACGTGTGCACTCCTCCGAATCCACCCTAATGCCTCCTGGTGTCGAAGCGTAAGGGCCAGCATACCCTTGCGTAGGTGTTGGGTGTAGTGATGTCATGTGTGGATGAACCTGGATCTGATGTAGAGGGGATAAATAGATTGCATGCTGTGTTGTGTAAGATTCAGAGTGAGCGAGCAGCAACTGTTGTCCTGGTACGGTTCCGGGCAACGAGCTCAAGGCATATTGCTCTCTTGCTAGCCCAAACGACTGGCCACCAAGTGGTGGAGTCATATGCTGTGCAACGTGCAGTGAAAGTGTAGGAGGTAGAGATGATGCCCCCATCACTGGAGTAGTGAAGAGTTGAAGCGATGGCATGGGCGAAAATGCTGTGGGATGAGCTTGCAACGCTAAGGTAGTCTACATTGAAACCTCAGGGGTTAGGGGAAAAGGAGCAGAGGTAGGACCAGGATAGAGAGACATGCCCTACAGTCTCTCTACGAGAGCCATCAGATGCTGCGGTTGCATAGTGGATGACTCACCGATAGATGAGTCAGAAGGCAAGAATTGGAGAGGAACAGACCCTACAGCAGAAGTAGCTACAATCGACTGAATTCCTGGAACAAGAAAGCTTGAAGAAAGGGGTTTATCTAGTAGCACTTCTGGAACCTATGTGGTGATCACCGCGGTGGATTTGATGACAGGCTCCTGAGTGACGAGTGCATGCGAATACCCCTAAGTGGGTACAGAGTCCCCTTGTACCCAAAAATAGAATGCATGGAGAGAAGGAGAATCAGAAGAAGTGAGAGATGGAGGAACTGAACTCGGAATCTCCTCCAAAACAACAACAAGAGGCTTGTTGGTTGGTTGGGTCATGGTTGACCGCGAGTGAGTATGAATGGGGCTACGGCGAAGAACAAACACACGAGTTCTAGGACAAACTATTATCAAAAGCGACAAATAGCTCAGGAAAGAGAAGAGAGAAAGACCACGGGAGGCCACCCGCGACGGAGACACTTGAGCTCTAGTCCAAGACCTCGCACCTAGCTACCTGTGAGGGACATGCGAGAAGATCAGCGTCAGAACCTAGACAAAGACGCATAGACAAATGCAAGTTATTAGGGTTGCGTGAATGATACTCAATGCATATGAATGTCCTAAAATGCGTAATCTCGCCATGCATGACCCACATGGAGTTGACCACACGGGACACACTCATGAGTTTAGCTTCTAACTTTGGTCAGAAAGTAAGGCTCCCGTTCTAAATCCTGGCTAAAACGCCGGTAGTGAACGAGTGGTGCGTTGGTAGCCTCCACTCCTACAGTAGCAGCGAGCACCGACATGACCCTAGACAAGGGGGCAGAATGGCAACATGTCCTACACCGAAGCCATAGAACAGAGAACCAAAACTGTCCTTTGCATACTGTGGGTTGACACGAAAGAGGAGATGATGCATGCTTTCTAAAATGATCATTCATGCGATATGCCTTTGTGTGTTTTACTTGCATTTTATTAAACTAGAGGGGATTGTGAGGATTTGTCTCTAGTTATGCCTTATTATTTGTTTTCTGTGTGTTTGTGTCTTTTAGGTTAAGCCGGAAGGGAGGCAATCATGTCTCTACTTTACTAAGCATGGCAAAGCGTTAAAGGTGAAGAAGACACTTAAGAATGGCATGCAAACAAGCATACAACAAACAAAAGGCATGATTATGGCATGTGTTAGTATGACCACGCCGGTGGAACCCTGCACGACTCTCCTTATGGTGCGTGGAAGCACACGAGGAGTCTAGATACAGTCCTGGCAAAAATGGTGAATCCGGAGAAGAAGACTAAACTCGAAAACACCAAGGAAAGATAAGAAAAGGATAAGGAAAGGAGTCGCCACCTAGTCTTTTAATGGAAAGATGAGGAAAACCAAACACGAAGGAAAAACAAAAAGAAAACATGTATGCTCCGTACCTAATGGATGTAATGCACAAATCAATGCAGACCAGAGAAAGGGTAAGGATTCTTGTTATGCATGGGGAAGGGGTTAGGCACCCCCATGCACCTAAGGAACTCGGTCTTTCTTGGTTTCCTACTTGCTAAATGGTCTATTATGTGTATGCTTGCCTATTCAGAGTGCACATGCTAAAAGTGACTGGAAACATGCTAAATCAAAGAAATGAAATGAAAAAACGGGAAAAGAATAATCCGAGGGACAAATGTAGGTATTGAGAATGCCGATTTACTATACACCTATGGGCGATGAGGAAAATCATGAAAATCGAGAAACTCTTGGAAAGCATCACGCAAATCAGCGGAAACTCGAAGAAATCCGAGAAAATCAAATTGAGGAAAATAATCCTCATTCGGGACAATGTCGGCATTGTTAAGTCTGTTAATGTGCCCCCTCGAGCGATGGAAAGCCAATCAAATCAAAACGCGAAAGTAGGAAGAAATCTTGGAAACAATGGGAAAAACATGTTTAAAACAAGTTGGAAATGCGTGTACGACGCAAGGAAAAAGGCACAAGAAAATATGCATGAAAAAGTACAACAAAAAGTGCAAAATGCATGTATGAGAGAAAAATGTAAATTCCAGGGACTTTTGAGCAAAATTCCCAAATTCTGAGTGAAAACTGAAATTCTGATGCTAAATCATCAAAAATACATAGAAAAACACATTTTATGTAACTTTGAAGAAATCTAGGGTCAAATGTGCAAATCTGTGCATTCTTGGCCAAATTCAAAATCCCTAGGAGTCAATATGCAATTTTGCCATTAAAACTTGTATTTAATGCAATTATGAAGAAATTTAGGGTCAAAAGTGCAAATAAAAGAGCTTAAGTTTGGAAATTTGAAATTCAGGGACAATTCTGTAATTTTACCCTAGAAAATATACATCATTGAGAAATCAATGAAATTCAGGGGCTAAAATGCAATTCAAGTCACATTTGAGCAAATATTTGAATTCTCAGGGTTTAACTTGCAATTTTGACAGAGAAATATGCATTCAAAACTATTTCAACATTGCTCATGGTTTTTTATGCAAAAATACTGAACTTAAATACATGAAAAGAAACTCAGAGGTTTTATATCAAATTTTAAAGCATGGAAAACATTAACCAATATATACAAGGGACACATTGCAATATTTTCAAATCAAACATTATTCAAACGATTTAAAATCAAAGGCAAGGACCAAACTGTAAGAAAAAAGGACCTATTTTTAAGAAAAGAAGGACCTTAGTGTAATAGAAGAAACGCTGAGAAGTTTATTAAAGAAAACTTTTTTTTTTTTTTAAAAGGACTGACGGTCATCGACGATCATAACTCATCGACGACTGGGGTGCAATCACAGGCTTCCCATGGCCTGATCTTGCATCCAATTACATGATGAGCAAGAGGAGAGGAAAAGAAGAGGATCTAGCAGTTTGGATATGAGGGCTAGTGGTTGGAATGGCCTGCCCGTCTCCAGCACCTCCTAACCTCGCTCGCCGGAGAAGACGACGGCAGCGGTAGGAGAGCCCAGCATCATGAGATTCACCTCCATTCTTGCCTTTAAGGGGTGGAAAATGTTCCTTACCGCACCGTCAAGCCTCCAGCAGCCCACAGTCATCGTGCCAGCGCCTCCAGCATCTCCTTCTCCAGCGTCGTCACTAGAGCAGTCACGACGGCAAGGGAGGCGGGCAACCCATTCTAGCCACTAGCCCTCAGATCCAAACCGTCAGATCCTTTTCTTTTCCTCTCCTCTTGCTCATCGTGTAGTTAGATGCAAGATTAGGCCATGGGAAAGCCTGTGATTGCACCCTAGTCGTCGTCGCCGGTGAGATATGATCATCGGCGACCGTCGGTCCTTTAAAAAATAATAATAATAAAGTTTTCTTTTAATAAACTTTTGAGTGTTTCTTTTATTACACTAAGGTCCTTCTTTTCATACAAATAGGTCCTTTTTTCTTACAGTTAGGTCCTTGCCTTTGATTTTAAATCCTTTGAATAATGTTTGATTTGAAAATATTGCAATGTGCCCCCTGTATATACTAGTTAATGTTTTCCATGCTTTAAAATTTGATATAAAACATTTGAGTTTCTTTTCATGTTTTCCATACATTTTTGAGTTTCTTTAAAATATAAATAATTACAAAATGAATTTACGGGTGTTACATCCTAACCACCTTAAAAGATGATTTCGCCCTCGAAACCACTAGTAGGCGAAACGATACGGGTACTAGGTTAGGATGGCTTCCTCACGTTCTCACGTGGCCTCCATGGTTGCATGATGCCGCTACCACACCAAGACCAACATAATCACCTTATTCCGCATCACCTGCTCCTTATGGTCGATAATCTGGACGACATCCTCCACAAAGGACAAATCTTCCTGGAGCCCTTCTGGCTGAACTGGAATCACATTAGATGCGTCAACTAGGCACTTCCTCAACATGGAGACATGGAACACGTTGTGCACAAACGACATCTCTGGTGGTAGATCCAACAGATAAGCAACATCACCGATCCTCTGGGTAATCTGGTACGGGCCAATATAACCAAGACTCAGATTGCCACGCTTCCTGAACCTCATGATACCTTTGGTTGGTGACACTTTAGGAACACATAGTCTCCCACAGAAATTCCAACGGTCTTCGCTTCCTATCGACATAACTCTTCTGCCGACTCTGTGCAGCCAAAAGCTTCAATCTACCTTGTCTGCATATAGCTGCACAAGCTCAGCACCAATCAACTGATGCTCGCCCAACTCGTTCCAGCAAACCAGCAATCTGCATGGCCTACCATACAAAGCTTCGTACGACGCCATCCTGATACTCGAGTGATAACTATTATTGTAGGCGAACTCAATCAATGGCAGATGGTCCTCCCAACTCCCTTGAAAGTCTAAGGCATATGCTTTGAGCATATCCTCCAGCGTCTAGATAGTCCTCTTTGTCTGACCGTCAGACTGAGGATGAAATGTTGTGCTATAGTTGAGCACGGTGCCAAAGGCCTCCTGCGGAGTTCTTCAAAACCTTGAGGTGAACCTCGTGTCTCTGTCTGACATGATGGACAATGAAACACCGTGCAACCTCACGACCTCGGACACATACAACTCCACCAGGTAGTGCATCAAGAGCTTCACCTAAATGGCCAAGAAGTGAGCAGACTTGGTTAGCCGATCCACGATCACCCACACGCTGTCGTTCTTTCTTTGAGTCCGCGACAAACCAGTCACAAAGTCTATGGAAATGTACTCCCACTTCCACACAGGAATATCCTATGGCTACAAGGTCCCTCCAGGTCTCTGGTGCTCTGTCCTGACAAGCTGGCACGTTGTACACCTCGCTACATGGTCAGCAACATCCCTCCTTATGTGCTTCATCGAGCAACCTTTGCTTGGCCTCCTCATGCTGGGACACATACAAATGCATATCATACCTCAGCTCTCCATATGCCCCAATAGAGAAATGAGGCTTTTCACCAGCCTCCAACTTCTCTAACACAGCCTGAACAAACAGATCCAACTGCTGACAGGCAATAATAAACTCTATCAGCTTAGGACAAACAAATAGGTTGGCCACCTAGGCACCAACTGTCCCTCGAGCTTGCCGCTTCGACCAGCAACTCACTAGATCCTTGACCATCAGGCTCGCCATCATGTGTGTACGCCGACTCAAGACATCGACGACCACGTTGGCCTTGCCAGGGTGGTAGGATAGGTTGAAATCATAGTCCTTCAGATACTCTACCCAACAGTGCTACCTCAGGTTGAGGTCTCTCTACGTGAAGATATACTTCAAGCTTTGATGATTAGTGAAGACCTCAAACTGCTCTCCATATAGATAGTGTTGCCAAAGCTTGACAGCAAACACTACGATAGCCATCTCCAAATCATGGGTCGGGTAGTTCTTCTCATGATCCTTCAGTTAGCGCGAAACATATGCGATGACATTGCCATGCTGCATCAGAACACACCCCAACCCAACACCACTGGTGTCATTATACATAGTAAAGCCACCACTTCTAGAAGGCATAGTCAACACAAGGACAAAAACTAGACAAGACTTCAGCTCTTGGAAACTTGCCTCACAATTCTGGTCCCAACAAAACAAAACTCCCTTCTTAGTTAACTCTGTCAAAGGCGCTGCTATGGAGGAGAAATCCCTGATAAACCTCCTATAATAGCCTGTCAAACCCAAGAAACTCCTAATATCTGTCATAGTCCTGGGTCGCTCCCAACTACTCACCGCCTCTACCTTGGTTGAATCCACTTTGATGCCTTTTTCAGAAATCAAATGTCCATGGAACATAACTTTGCTTAGCCAGAACTCACACTTGGAGAATTTAGCATACAACTGATGACGTCTCAGATTATCCAAAACTGCCCTCAAGTGCAAGGCGCGAGTCTCCACATCAGGAGAGTAGACCAGCATGTCATCAACAAAAACCACAAAGAATTGTTCCAAAAAAGGGCTGAAGATTTTGTTCATCAGATCCATAAACGTAGCTAGTGCATTGGTGTAACCATGCCGGCGAGGAGATTCCGCAAATGAATGTGAAATCGGACGGCAAAATCACGTCGAAAAAAGCAAAACAAAAGGAGTCGCCACCTAATCTATTATGGAAGACAAGGAAAACCATATACATGAAAAATCATGCAAAAAACAA
>JAMKQA010037330.1:7500-13766 GCA_024699735.1 Posidonia australis | reverse complement strand
TGTGGACTAGTTCCTAGCCCGGATTGTTATAAATTGTGATAATGGTTTTTAAATGATGTTTTGGGCTAGGAAACTAGATGAAATGATTTGTTTCTCCACTGTTGAGAATAAAGGTTTATGAACGAGCATGAGGTTTTGAAAGAAAAGGAAAAGAAAGTTTGAAATGCCATTGTTTTCCATGTTTTCTAGTTGAACATGTGGTTTTGGCAATGATAGTTGTTTGGCAATGGTTTTCAGTGGATTTTAGTGTTGTTTTTGGGGCGCATACTGGGTGACATTCCTGTCACTCACGCGTGTTTTTCCTTGTCCCCTTGTTTCAGGTGCTCAGGTGTAGGAGCAGTTTAGTCTGGTGCATTTTTCGAGCCACGTTTGCCGCACACAGGTCTGGGTGGTTAGCTTTATTTATTTTATTCTGCCATTTAAATTCTTTTAGTTGTACTTGGTTAGTTCTTGTACTGTTGTGTAGCACTGGGGTGTTACACTCCCACTTTGGGAGAATTCCGCCGCTGCGGAACAGGGGTGTGTCTTGTTTACGAGGAATTCGGTATGCCGAAATCCTAGCAGATTAAGCTAGATACCTGATTTTGGCAGACCGAAAACACCCGGTCGACCGAAACAGGGGGTTTCGGCATACCGAAATTTTTTGGTATACCGAAACAGAGAATTTAGGAATACCAAATTGAAAATTCGGTATGCCGTTTTTGCCTTGAACTTGGGATGTTAAAATGTGAATTTTAATGAATGTTAAATGGTTTTAATGGTATGGTGGGTTTATATGAATGATGTTTCTCTATGTAATTACATGGAGGCATGTGGAACCCCAAAGAAATGGATTTGGGTGTGGTTTTGGGTTTTAGACCCTATTAATGAATGAAAAAGATGGTTTTATGTGGTTTTGGGCATGAGACCCAATTTATGACTTTAAGCATGGTTTTCATGGCTTGAGTTGGGACCCCAATAGAGGGTCAAGTGTTGCAAGGAAATAGAGTCTTGCAACGAGAAGAATGGAATGAAATGAAAAATGGTTTTGAAATGGAACACTGATAATGTGTTTGCCAAGCTCATAGCGGTGTAGGTTGAGCCTGGGTTTTCATACCTAGTTGTTCAGGTCACCGACGGTGTAGGCTGAGCCTGGGCCGTTGTACCAAGTTGTTCGGGTCACCGAGCTCGTAGCGGTGTAGGCTGAGCCTAGGCTTTTGAGCCTAGTTGTTTGGGTCACCGACGGTGTAGGCACAGCCTGGGTCATTGGACCTAGTTGTTCGGGTCACCGATTGGGGCATCAGACAGAGACGTATCCCCCTGCACTTTTGAAAATGAAATCGAGGCGGTTGGCTAGGGCGGTGACATCCCGCACGGGGAATTTCATCGCTGCAATGTAGGAAGGTAAGGAAAGGATGTCCTCGCCTACTACTTGTGTGCCTTGTTACCCCTGATCAAGGTAATAACAGTAAATAAAGTGGAAATAAATAAAGAATGTGAAATGTGATTTGGTCAGGATTGGACTAATGAAATGGTCTTAAAATCCTGAAAAGAAATGATGATGATTTAACCAGTTGCCACCAGTGTTTATGATTTGGTTTTGAGCCCAATGGGGCATTGTGTTTTAGGTTGGATCTGGTCAAAAATGTGAATTTGAAAGTGTGTTTTGGGAAGAAATCCCAAATATTAGAAATAGAAATGTTTTGGAAAAATGAATTCCAAAAGGTTTTTGAAAGGAATGTAAAGGAATGTTTTGTAATAAAAAAGTGATTTTGGAATGAATTTCCAAATGTTTTGAGAAAAGAAAAGGAATCATGTCTTTTGAAAAAGCATGGATTGGGATTGAATTTCTAAGTGATTGTTTAATAAAAGAAAGGATGATTTTTCAAAAAGAGAAAACCAAACTTTGAAAAAAAATGAGATTTATGATTTTGCCGAGGTTTTGTGGTTTGTATGTTTTGGGACTTGTACTGGGTGACTTAGATGTCACTCACGCGTGCTATTTAGTTTTCAGGTGTAGACCGCGTGTAGCCGAGTTCCGATGCAGGAGTCTGGTTGGCCACGTGCATATCTTTCCAGCTGCGTGGCTATTTGAGGACGCGAGCCATGCTACAAACCCGCTACACCCTCCTTCTCCTCCTTCCTCCTCATGTTTCCTTCTTTCATCCTCTTCCTCACGACCGCTAGCACCTTCCCCCACCTTACCTCTCCCCTCCTCCACCCCTCTCCTTCCCCCACCCACTCACACCCTCCCTCCCTCATCTCTCTCCCCTTCACCCATTCTTTCCCTCCCCTATTTGCTTTTACCAATGGTGCCATGAAGAAGTAGAGGTCGACAGCAGCTTGATGCTGTGCATGGTAGTGCATGAAACTCCAATGCGGTGTCCCTAAGGTCATAGAGTAGTCAAGGACACTTGGAATCATTGATGTTGGCCAGAGGCCGGTGTTGGGTCGTTGAAGTGTGTTTCAAGTGTGTACCTCCAACCCAATGTGTAGTCATCATGAAAAATGGTAGAAAATGGTAGGAATGTATGAAATCTAGGTAAATTTACATTCTTAGAATTTATTGTGAATTTATGGTGATTTATGGTAGTATTTATGGCCATTAATGGCATTGTGTGTTTTTGAGTCATATATGATCCCTATGGCTTCTCGAAGTTATTTCTCCCTGCATGATGGATGGATTCTGGTTTTGATTGTGTGAATTTGGAGTAGACTTGAGGGTCTACAACATGTGTTTTAATTTGATTTTGTGGTATTTATTTTGGAGGTCCACCCCATGGTCCCATTTTGGGCGATTTTGTGGGCTTGTGGCTAAAGGCTATTTTCTATTCTCGTAGAAAACGACATACCAAACCATTTCAGTATACCATTTGTCCATCAGTTTTGGTCTTTCTAGTGTTGGTTCAGTTGATCAAACCAAATTGGATTTCCAAAATGGGGATTTTTGGTTGACCGATCTAGTTTTCGGTATGTCATTCTATACCTTGAGTGTTGATCTGTACATAGTTCGGATGACCGATCGTTTTCGATCAACTGAACCAGGGAATTTTGGTATTCCATCTTTCAAAAATAGTCTGCCGATTCAGGCCCCTGCTGCCCTTATGAAAGATGGATTTTCAAGGTTTATCTAGATTAGTTTGCTTTGCCCAATTGTGATGGAATCGTGGGCCATCAGTAGGGTCTTGTGGGATACCTAATGTGTCACTTTTTTCAAGGTTTTTGAATGAGTTTCTAAAGATATAAAATGGTTTGAAAATTATTTTCTAAGAGATGAGTTGGCCTGTTTTGGAAAATGATTTTCCTGATTTTTTGTGTGTTTGTCGAGACACTGTGGGATCATGTCGTCGGGACTAGGGAATGTAACGACATTCTTGAGTGGTCTAGCACGTCTCCTTAGTTGAGGTCGGGGACCGAGAGATCGAGGCGAGTGTTTGTCGAGTCTTGGAGGTAGGATACTTCTTGATTGTCGTTCATGAGGGCGAGATTGAGGTCTACGGATTAAGGTGTTTGTGGCATGACTGGGTGGTATGATATGCCTGCTATCATTGTGAGTATTGAGGCTCAGGTGTTGTCAGATGTAGAGGTATGAAACTCCCTCTTGAGCACCGTGTGGTGGATACAATGAGAAGGTGTACCTTGTGGTGGCCAATGTGGGTGGAACAAGTGTCCCGTAGCTGGTAACATCTTGAGAGACAGGACTGCCTTCCCAGAGAGGGGTTGGACTTGTGAGGATTCTCTTGGTGGGAGAATGGCGGAACAGTGATCTCTCCTACACAAGGTAGCTTCACTATGGCAGTGCAGTGTACCTTGGTGTCTGCTTGTGGCTAAAGTTGGTTGCTTAGTATCGAATTTTTTGACTCATAGTGTGTGATTTTGGTCATTGAGGGCCTTACTTGTGATTTTGGACTGATAGAGCCTGTGCTTGCTAGTTTAGCTGGTATAAGTCGTGTTTTCACGTGGTTTCGGCCTATTGGGCCTAAGTTGCTGGTTTTTGGTGGATTTCGAGAAAATGATTGCGAAATGATTTTAAAAGGAAATTAATTATAAATTTGTTTTTCACTGTTTTTCGTAGGGTATGTGCTAAGTGACTTTTGTCACTCACGCTTGTTTTCTCGTGGTTTTGGGTTGCAGGTGTAGGTGAGCAGGTGAGTCCACATAGTCTGGAGTCTTGTAGCCGCATACACAGGTTCATGGTTATTGATATTACTGTTTGGTTTTTAATTTCCTGTAATTTAATTTGTTTTAAATTATTATGAGAATTGAGAGCATTACATGTTTACCTCCCATAGCAACTGCTCGAGCAATAGCTTGTAGGAACTTGACATGTTTTCGAGTTTCAAGAAGTCACTGCCCTAATTATCGCTCTTGTTGCTCCAAAAGTTATTGATAAGCCTTGACATGTTTTTGGCAACCCCCATCTTGGCGAGCCTTGCCATCCACTCCTTCACCTTTACCTTTCCCTAGAAATTTGCAGGCAGGATCCCTCCTCCCAGCTTCGCAAGCGAGACAGACAGATCAGACAGCAACGGGTGGACCTGATCATGATCATAATCGTCAATCCAATGTCATTATTATCATTAGAAAGAAGGACCCATTGTTGGTAGTCATAGTACCTAGTTAATGGTGACCATGTTAAGCTTAAGGGAATGTTTGGTAGTGATGAAGTGCTAGACGCACTCGGCCACGTAGGTGGTTGAGGGGCCAGTCGAGGCAGTGGCGGCAATGTGGTGCTTGACGATGGCGAGGATACCAGAGGTGAGTAGGTAGTTGAGGGTGACAGGCTAATCCATCTTGTAGGCGTCAGCGAAGCAAGGGATGTTGAGGACGGAGTCACGAAGGGAGGAGGAGAGAGTGTGGAACTGGGCGATGAGCTTGAGGCACTTGGCCTCGTAGGTGGAGGAGGCCACGAGGTGGCAAAAGTAGGCTTTCTCCAGCTTCTCAGTCATCTTGATGATCATGTACAAGTCTACAAAGTTGTTGTACGTCTCCCGTTCTCGCTTGTCCTGCCATAGCTTCACCTCCATCTTTTGCGATCTTTTGCGAGAAACCTACGGAAAATAGATATGGGAGTGGATCTAAGGGGAGAGAGACAGGTTGAGTTTTGAGTTTGATGTCGAAGTTCTTTTCACCACCTTTATTTAGATTTACTTTTTTTCGTTTTGTATGAAATGAATTGAATACGAAACTACACACGAGGTTTTGAAAATTGATAAGATTTATTACTATATTTTAGTTGCTTTTCATTTAATTTTTAGACAATTAGAATGTAAACATATAATTCAAGATGGATGACTAAGATTATAAATTTTACCATGTGAAAGTGAGGATGGATCTCTTTTGATATTGATTATATATATATATATATTAAGATAGTTGAGAATCAAAAAAGAAGAAGTGAGAGATCTAGTTGGATGCTAGCTAGTTGCTTTTAAGATACATACGTTTTCTTCCAGGGAGGTATCTATCAACCATATTGATTAAAGCTGCCTTGTTTGAAAAGGGAACTAGCCAGATGTTTGTTAAAGCTCTTGGGAAGACATAGAAAGACAGGGACGGAAGCAAGAAGAGCTGCCTACCTTTCCCTGTGCATGATCTCAACGTGCCTTTCGATCAAGTCCCAATTGAATTAAGAGTTAGACTGATACATACATATATAGATATGGTGTACGAGACGTTAAGCCAACGTTGAAAAAGACACTGGATCCAGTAGAGCAAGATGACGAAGGTGGTGGCGTCCGGCGCAGGCAGTGGCTTTTCAGTGACCAGAGAAAAGGCAGAGAGAGATATCTGTATTCAACTAAACGACAGTTGCAGCGGCCCTCCTTATCCACCCGCGGTATGCAGTTTGATCAATCTGGGAAGTAGGTAGAGCAATAGTATGGTATGGTACTAGAACTTGAGTGAGTGAGTGAGTGATCATGATTCATGAGTGGGGGCTGTGATGGGACTCCAGCAGTGTGCGTGCACGTGGCATCTGCGTAATTTAATGTGGCATGTGGATGTAGCCCGGGGCCTGTTGGTTGTCGTTCTATTCCGTCTGTATTCAAAGCTGATGATTCATTGCTATGGATGGATGGATGGGGGTGATAAAGACGCACGCACTGCAAGTCACAAACATTTATTTCCTTGATTTTCTGTCATATCAGTCTTTGTGATTCGGTGGCGATTTGATTCTACTCGGATACATGGATTTCAAAAAGGTTGCATGATAGTGGTTTGGGAGAATGATGGGGACCCAACTTATCCATGGTCAAGTCAGCCTTCAACGCTACGACGACGCAAAC
>JAMKQA010037330.1:0-2500 GCA_024699735.1 Posidonia australis | reverse complement strand
GGAAAATAGAAGCAACACATGGGTCAATGTGTGTCATAGAAAGGGTAAAGATTCTTGTTACGTATGAGGAAAGTATTAGACACTCTCATTTGCTCGATGAATCGGTCTTTCTCAGCTTTTACGCTCGCACGTGAGGCTATATGGGCGATTGAATGCCAATTGAATGTTTGCCATTAAGTAAGAAGATGCATGAATAAAACGAGTAAGAGAATGTAAACTAGTGAAGCAAACACATTGGTCTAAATAAAGAAAGGTTCTAGATCTGAGAAAACCAATAGGGAATGTAATGGATAAAATAACCTAGGTGATAGACTCAGCCTAGCTATACACTATGGTCTGGTCAAATTGTGCAGGCTAACTACGATCCCAAAACAGGCATCAGACGTCAAACTTTTCATCGTCCAAAAATAAATTGCAATGATTCAAACGGGGATCCAAGCACAGAAACATATAGAACATATTCAAAAATAGAGATATAAAACCAATCTGAATCAAAATACAATCGATAGGACCAAGAAAATTGATCTAGCTGAGTCCGCCCAGGCACTAGTCTAACCAAAATCACGCGACTCAGCCACCATCACTACAAGAAAAGATGATTTTGCGAGGACATTATTCCTTGCAACGTCCTCATGGATTCCTCGCTAAGTCCTCGTTATAAATGTTAACGAAGACGTAGCGAGGACTATTTATCCTCGGAAATAAATAACTTGTTAAATCAATACTGCGAGGACATATCCTCATAATGTGTTCTTTAAATATTAGCAAGGACATTACGAGGAAAGCCTTCCTCGTAATGTCCTCACTACATCTTCGGTGTACCCTCGTAATATACTTAGCAAGTGCTCGCTAAATATGATGAGATTGTATTGTCATTCCAGTATTAGCGAGGAAATTGAGAGGACATGTCCTCGATACACTCTCGTAATTGGCTCGCTAAATATAACGAATAACACTATTTTTACGAGGACATAGCGGGGAGATGTCCTCGCCATGTCCTTGCTAATACTGTGTGGTAAAAAAAAATACATTGTAAAATTGAACCTTCTAAAATTTAGATTCATATACCTGGTAAAATGACATTCAAATACATTCACAAGTATATTAAATTACACATATACAAGTTTTATAAAAAAAAGATTCAATTGATCATACAACATTAGATTTTACTTATTCAAAGTTTTTACAAAAAAGTAGCTAATACAATACTGAAATGTCTTAATACAAGTCACTAGATATAATACAAGTCAAAATGATATATTACATATCACTTTCTTCGAGAACCAACTTGCTTTCCATTACTTTTTGAGGATGATGCATGGATAGAACGACGACAACATGTATACTCCTCGTAATCCTTCTCATCATCACTTGCCAAATCAACTTCCTACTCGTTCCCATATCTTCTGATTACAAAAAACAAACTTAAAATATGTTATAATGGATAATGATTATATTATAATATTGAATTCAACATGATAATTTATGTATATCAAAAATTTTAAAATTAAATAAAACTTTACCTTACAAGTCGATTCTCCAAAGCATGTAGTTCATCTCTTATTTCATTCCTCACTTCAATCCTTATTTCTGAGCGTATGTCGGTTCTGAAACCTTCTATTGTAGTCACCATCTGTGACAATTGAGAGTTGAAGTATGTGACTATGCCGGTGGAACCTTGCATGGCTCTCCTTGCCGGTGCGTGGAAGCGCACGAGGAGTCCTGATAGGGTCACGGCGAAGATGGTGAATCTAGAGAAGAAGACTAGACTTGGAAACACCAAGGAGTGATAAGAAGGGATAAGGAAAAGGAGTCGCTACCTAGTCTTTTAATGGAAAGACGAGGAAAACCAAACACAAAAGAAAACCAAGAATCAAGCAAGATGAAGAAAACATGCATGCTTCGTGCCTAATGGATATAATGCACAAATCAATGCGGGCCAGAGAAAGGGTAAGGATTCTTGTTAGACATGGGGAAGGGGTTAGGCATCCCCATGCGCCCGAGGAACTCAGTCTTTCTAGGTTTCCTACTTGCTAAATGATCTATTGGATGTGTGCTTGCCTATTCTGAATGCTCATACTAAAGATGACTAGAAAACATGCCAAATCAAAGAGAAGAAATGAAATAAAGGGAAAAAGTAATCTGAGGGACAAATGTAGGCATTGAGAATACCGCTTTACTGTACGCCCGTGGGTGATGAGGAAAATCATGAAAATCGAGGAAACTCTCGGAAAGCGTGTAACACCCCAGTACTACACAACAGTACAAGAACTACCCAAGCTTAATTACAAGCAATAAAGCAGCAAAATTTAAACAAATAAAGCTCACTACCCAGACCTGTGTGCGGCAAACGTGGCTCGAACAAATGCACCAGACTAGAACTGCTCCAACACTCTAGCACCTGAAACAAGAAAGCACACGCGTGAGTGACAGGAATGTCACCCAGTACGCGCCCCAAAACAACACTAAAAGCACAGAAAATCTTGCCAGAATTATCGTT
>JAMKQA010037329.1:0-13885 GCA_024699735.1 Posidonia australis | reverse complement strand
CCTATTTTGTCTCCAATTGTATGGAGAGAACTCCTCCCTCTTCTCTCCAGATCTAGGGTTTCATGTGAGGTTCATCTGTGGGGGAGGGTTTGGATGCTTGGGATGTGAGCATCGTTCGTATTCCTGTTTTCTCTTCACCACTCGACACAACACTTCTTTTATAGAGGAAGCTGATCAATCGCTACTCCTTCACCCAAACAGTTCACATCCTTATCTCACAATAGTTCCAAGAGAGTTGACCAAAACGGTTGTTCATTTGTGCGTAACGTTCTTATTTTCTCTTTAATGAATGATTTAATTCATTTATTTACTCCATTTATTACATTTATTCCATGAACGTTTCATTCCATGAATTTATTCTTCTTTTATGGTCTTTAATAACCGTATACCAATATCTCCTATTTGGTCATAAAGACCATGCATAATATTCCATGCATTGAGATGTATAATCTTGATTTCCACTCTTACTATTTACGTAACGAATAATTTTCAATTTCCACTCCCACTATTCATAGAATTGTTCTTCATTTATATTATCTATTGAAGTGTTCCTTAATTCCATCAAGCTAATACATTTTATAAATTTTTCTGTTTGAATTCTTTTAGTTCAAGGATCGACAATCATATCATCTGTTGGAACGTAACATCTTTTACTTCCTCTTTTTCCACAATATAATGAATATAATGATATTGTGATTCAATATGTTTTCCTCTTGAATTATTTACACCACTATTTATCAAACTAATTGCAACTTGGTTATCACAATATATTTTCATTAGACCATTTATCAAATTAAGATTGAAATCATTCAAGAATCTTTTCATCCAAACCGCATGCGTGGTTGTTGTACTACATGCAATATATTCAGCTTCGTGTGTGTATTTAACCACACACCCTTGCTTTTTGCTATCTCAAGATACAGTATCACTACTAAAGATGAATAAGTGTTCCAATGTGGACTTTTCATTATCTTTGTCACAATTAAAGTCTGCATCAAAATAACCAAGCGCTTCAAACTCATCTGCTTGATAAGTAAGCTTGTAGTGTAATGTTCTTTTTATATATTTCATTATTCTTTTAACAACTTCTCAATGTATTATTCTGGGATTACTTTGGTACCTAGTAACCAAACTCACAGAATATGTCAAATCCGGTCTAGTACACATCATAACATACATAAGACTTCTAACCACTTAGGTATAAAGCACTCTCAAATGTTCTTTCCCTTTTCTAGTATGTTGGTCTTTATTTAACCTTTTCCTATACATATATGGTGTAGGTATCGGATTGCAATTCTGTATTCCAAGCCTTTTAAGTACAATACGTAGGTATTTTTCTTGATTTATACTCGATATTCTAGGCTTCCGATCCCTAAGAATTTGAATTTCAAAGACATAAGTTACTTCCATTATGTCCTTCATATCAAATCTTAAGCTAAATTCTTTCTTTATTTCATTCAACACTTTAGTATCATTTCCAATGAGTAAAATATTATCTACATACAAGGATAATATTACAAACTTACTCCTAACTTTCTTAACATATACACAATTATTCAAACTGTTTTAAAAAAATTCTATTTTCACAATATCATTGTGAAAGTTAATATACCATTATCTAGATGACTGTTTCAAACCATATATTGACTTATTTAATTTGTATACTTTATTTTCTTGTTCTTCCACTTGAAATCCCTCAGGTTGTGACATATATATGTCTTCTTGCAAGTCTCTATTCAGAAATACAAACTTTACGTCCATTTGATATAATTCTAAAACAAAGTGTGCTACAATAGCTAATATCACTCTTATATATGCGAACTTAGCTACTGATGAATAAGTTTCTTAAAAATCAATTCCCGACTTTATTGTGTCCTATATTTAAAATAATCCTAGATCCACCACTGAACTCATAACAAAGATTTTATTCTCTTTTCCAATTGATACGCATTTATTGTAAAAACGTACTTTTAAATCATTCTTTATGAGAACAACAAAGATTAAATTCCGTCTCATATCAGGAGTATAAAAGACGTCCTTTAGCATCATAATATTATCGCCAAAATTAAACCAGTAGGTGTCAATGCCTTCCATATCTAGAAAATGTTGTTGTCTATGTAGATGCATTGTTTATCAGGTCTAAATTCTGTAAAAAAAATTCCAAACCTTTCTTTATTTTTGCAATGTGTCCGGTTACACTTGAATCAATCCGTCAATTATTGGAGATGAGTACTACAACATCGTTGCATTCTACCACACCAATGAAAATTCTTTTATTGAATGATTCATATTCTGAGTTGTTATTTTTATTTCCGTCCTTATTTGGACAATTTACTTTATAATAGTCAAATTGACCACATAGATGACAAGACCCTCATAGTTTCTTTCCTTATACCTAGTTTGATTTATATTAAGCCTTATTTGGGCCATTTTTTCTTTTTTGATCCTTTTGATACCTTGACTTATGAAATACTGCATTTATTTCTTCCAGATTTGCTTCATACTTCCTTTGATTGGCCATAATTTCCTGCTCAATTCCTAACCTAGTTGGCCATTCAAAAAGTTAAAGTAAAGTTAATCTAAGAGATATGGCTACAACATCGAAACTAGTTGGCAAACTATTCAAAATAGTTGTTACTTGTAATTTTTCCGGAATTTGAGTTCCTACTATAAATAAGTCTTTAACCATAACAATCATATTATTAACATGCTTCATGACACTTTATTCTTCTTGTATTTTACAAAAATTATACTTTTGAAAGAGAAGTTAAATATTTATTTTTGTAGTTTTATCATACTTTTCCTTTAAAACATTCCACAATTTTTATGCTATCATATATTTCAAAAACTTTAATTAAACTATCCTCCATAAATATAAACATAAGGCTTCTTGTCTTTTTGTCATTAGATTTCTAATTTTCTAATTTCTTAATTTTTACCTCAGCAGCATTATCATCAATTTTTGAAGAAAGAGTTTTAATAATATGTTTCAGATTGTCATAGATAAGAACATATCTAATTTTCCTATGCTACATCTCATAATTTCCTCCATTCAATTTCTCAATTTTAACCAATTCAGCAGTAATAAACTTATTAACGGTCATATTTCAAATCTATAACAAAATACAATTTATATTCAAATTAGAATTTTTCACAACTACATATCAACTTGCAATAAATCAATTCTCAAAATAATAATTAATAATGACTAAAACAACAATATATAGTAAGTTAAATGATTTTATTTTATTTTATTCATACAATTTAAAAACAACTCGTTAAGCTACCAAACAAAAGTAAATTAAGCATGCAATATTTAAATGAAATACTAACAACTCATTTTATACAATATTTAATTTCTATTAACAAGTATATTTAAGCATGAATACTAATAACCAAATTATGTGCCAAAAATATTCAAATGAATTGGACATACAATAAAATTATAATGAAATGATACAATTGTTATTATTATTATTATTTTAATAATTGTAATAAATTGATGATCAAAATAACAACATAACAGACAAGAGATTTTATTTTGTCTCTAACACATGCAATAAACACAAATGAATATCCAAATATGTTGCCTCTACCAACAAAAACAAAGGGGTTGACGATCAAGTGGTGGTCCAGTGAGCATGATGGACTGGGATCATACAAATGCTCTAGTACTAATTGAAGGTTATGTATGACAACGACCGTAGAGGTCGATCGTCAACGACGACTGTAAGGGATGCAAGGTGGAAGAAATAAACGTAGAACAAAGTTATTAGGACTTCGTTGCTTAGCGATGGAGAAGTAGTTTCCAGTATCTTTTTGGATTAATTTTCCATGATCCAACCCTTCTCTTTTTATAGAGGAAGCTGACCAATCGCAATTCCTTTGTCCCAATGACTTTCATTCTCATCCCACAACTATTCTAAGAGAGTTGACCAAAACGATCGTTCATTTATGTATAACGTTCTTATTTTCTCTTTAATGAATGATTTAATTCATTTATTTACCCTATTCATTATATTATTCCATGAGTTTATTCCATAAATATTCCGTTCTATGAATTTATTTATTTTTTCATAATTATTTATTTTATGATCTTTAATAATCATGTACCAACAGAAACAACACATGAGACTTAATTTTTTGACAAATGCACTGAACTCTGGTTTTTTAGCATCTGGACAATATGCACAATGAAGTAAGAGCGGTCCACATACCTTCGTACCAGGAACAATCACTTTTTTGATTGCTGGAATCTGAGCATACTCTACAGCAGTCACTTCACCAGTCCCATCAGTGAGAACAAACCGAAGGAGCCGACGACTGGGTTGCGAGTTCTTAAAAGACGCCTCATTGCTGCTCAGAGATATGTCCCTTACAGAAACCACCTGTCAAATAATTTACATCCACATCAGTATCCACAGAAGAATTTAAAAAAATTACATCTTTCAACAAAATCTACTGCTCGAAGCTAAGCCATATATGAAAAAAATACAAAAGGAGACAAAAACCCAAATCGAAATGTAATACATAGAACTTCAAAAGCACAAATCAACACCGAAAGGAACGATTTTTACGGCATATGCTTGCCTGCAGAACTTTTGGTCCCTGTAGACTCGTCCTCTTCTTCAAGGTGGAGGCATCAGGAAGAGATTCCCCCCCGAAAGACCTCAAATCCATGCTCAGCAGCTCGGACTCCACCAAGTCCACCAACACCTCACCCTTCGGTCCAGGACGCGCTTCTGCTTCTACTGAGACCGTGAGTTGCTTCATGATGTCGTGGACCTGTTCGGGTGATCGGAAACACCATCCTCTCGAGATTAGGCTTTGGAGGGTGGTGTCGGAAGTGGGCGTGGGCGTGGGCGTGGGGGTGGATGTGCTCCTCCTTTCCATCGCCGCCTGCGAGGCTGCGAGCTTCACTTCCCCGCTCGCTCTTCGCAGCCAACAGGTGAAATGGCAGTAGTGATTACAGGAGTTATTTGAAGGAAGTCCAATTAAAGACTTTATTTGTATTTAAGGACAGTTTTGATGTAGTAACCAGTAACCTTCTGGACTTTTGCAAGTTCATCTCTATGGTTACACCAAACTATATCATATTGATCCTTGAATTCTATTAACCTTGATAAACATAACAAGCTCAATAAGCTATGCTTTGATTAGCTTGATGGGGCTTGTTGAGTATGTTATGTGCAAAAAAATAAGTATACATATATTTGTACTGATGCTTATGGTGGCAGTGGCATATTTTTTTATAAGGATAGTTACGGAATATGTCCATGATGTCTACAAAGCATTTCAAGACTTTTCTGAGTATTTAATGAATGTAAATGGTAAAACTTCAACTCATAATCTTTCAGGACCCACTTAGAGTTTACTACAATCTTATGTTGACCACAATTTCAACGGAATATTCTTCATATGATAGATTCTACACATAATTCACATATTTAGAATGTTGGTTTGTGATGTATTTTTTATAGAATATGAGAACCAAAGTTAGGGTTGGTTATCAGAATGTGAGATAAAAAACATTTTTAATCCTAATTTTTTTAATCATGTATATCAGATATAATTAAGTATTGTAGAATCATTGCTAAATATGTGTATTATAATGGAAAATGGCATAATTTGGATTTTATCTAATGTTGCCTATGGGAAGTTAAGCTGTATGCACATATTAAGTTGTATGCACATAACATCAAATAAAACTCCTCCTGCCAATCTTAATCAATGGCTAAGATCAAAGTAATCCAAACCCTCCCCTCCTCTGGTGGCTCTTTCCATACCAAATCCCTCGCTTCCTCCTTACAATTGAATGACACACATGATCAACAACGGTGTAAGGAGGACGCACGAGATCAACGACAATGTGAGGAAGTCCCATGAGATTAGTGATGATGCAAGGAAGACGCATGAGATTAGCGACGACTTCCTAAGAGCAGATAGTTAGGGATGCATATTGTTCAGTCAGAACTAGTTAACCAAATCAAACCATTTTTAATGGTTCAGTTTTATTTAGATGTATTGAATAGTTCAGTTTTCAAATTTTTGAATAGTTCTTATTGATTCGGTTCTTGGTTCTCAATGTGATTAACCAAATCGAAAATCAATTCCATATATATATATATATATGTATAAGTATTTTACATCTCTTCCATTCATTTACCATTAGATTAAATAGATTTAATTTTCTACCATTCATTTTTATTCAAAATAATATAAAAACATTTCCAATTCTCAAACTTAAAGTCAAAGCCTTAAGTTGCTACTTGCTAAATAGTTCACGACTTTCACTCTTGATTCTTAGCCCTATACCCAAATCGAGAAGTGGGAGATTGCTCTATGGCAGTCGATGCTCGGTGGCAGTGTTCCTACTCCACTCCTCTAGAAGTCTAGCCACTTGATCATGTTGTTCACTCAACACTTGGTGCTCTTGCTCCACTCCTCCAAAAGTCTAGCCGCCCGATCCCATTGGTGGCGAGGTGAGTCAATGCTCCACTCCTCCAAACCTCATTTTTGTGTCTCCTCCGCTCACTCTTCTTCCACTTTTAGCAACTACCCACGAGCTAAAAGGTGTTGGGATTTTAGATTTCATTAGAGAGGAGTGAATAGTGAATCAAGGATAATTTCATAATTTAAAGTATATTTTACAATATCAAGTAAATAATAAGTAAATGGAATATAATTAAGGATTAGAGATTATGTCTAACGTCTCTTTCAATGTTCACAAATGGTTATTGAAATGGTATACCGAATTTTTTTATTTTGCCATTTTATACCTTTCTATACAATTGTCTGTCAGTTTGGTATGTTGAACCAAATTTGATATATTGAACATATCTCTGATCCGGTATGTTAAAATTATTCGGTGTTCCAAATCAACAATCATTGTAAACTCATGATCTTTTCAGATTTTAGTATACCAAGTAATTTCGGTATGCTAAAATATTCTGTTTTAGCTCTATATTAAATATTTATCATTGAGTGAATGGTTTGGAACTATGGTTATCTTCCTAATGCAGTATAAATGTGTTGGAGAGATTATTACAAGTTCCTAAAATACAACATATCATAATTACATGACACTTTAATTGCAATAGAAATTTAGTCTCTAATCTTCAATAGAATTGTCTCGAACACCCACAAAGACATCTTCTTTGTCAATTTTGCATTCTTCTTCTTTTCAAAGTCTATGAGAACTCTTTATTGACCTATCAAGAAAGTTAACTCACAAATATGTTTTATTATCATCAAAATCGAAATAAGACAACTTTGCCAACAGAAGGGACGACGGTTGACACTCGCTCAACAGTTGATGCTCGGTTCTATATCTCGATGATCCATTTTCCTACCAGTGTGTTGCAGTTTTAGTGCGAAGATTGCTTTATTTGTTGGGTTCTCGTACTTATGGTCTTAGTGTGGAGATTCCTCTAAACCTTATTTCCTAGTTCCTACCTATGGTTTTAGTGTGGAGATTGCTCTGTTTGTTGATTTCTCATACTGTGGTTTTAGTGTAAAGATTGCTTTGTTCTAGATTATATGTTTTTTGTTGGATTCTTTGTGTTGCTCTATTTGTGTAAATATTGCTTTATTCTCTAGCTTATTCATTGTCTTTTTGTCAACAACTGTTGATATTCAATGTTCATTTTCATGTATGTTATATTGTTAGTAGGTTTTTATGTATTAAAATATCAATTTTTTTTATCATGGAGTTAATTGTTGTAGATATTTACTAGTGTTTGTTAACTATTTCAGAAAGTTTAAGAGATATCATCAAATGATATGAAAATTTAGGCTTCTAATGCTAATAGATGTTTATTGTATAATATTTAGATTAAAAACCAAGAATCAAACCGAACCGAATAATTTTTGTACAGTTCCATTTGGTTTGGTTTCAAGTATATACATGATTTAATTCGATTCTAATAAAATCAGAACTGATAGATATGATTCGGTTTATAATTCTGGTCGGAATCGAATCGAACTAACAGTGTGTACCCCTAGAAACAACAATTGGGCAATTACAAGGTGGAGAATTAGCAACAACAAGGATCAAGAGACTTCTTCTAGCCCTAAGATCATTACTTGTAATCTTAACCCTCCATCTAAATCAAGCAATTTAATGGTTGAGATCTCGTACCTATAGGAAATTTTCCTATTAGTGTCTACAAGAAATCAAGATTATGAACTTCCTAAGAGTTATTGTCATAATCTTGATGGTGACTATTTTTAGCATTCAAAATCTTTGTCAAACATATTCTAATATATTGATGTAAACTTAAAGACTTAATTATTTATGACTCATGTAATCTTAATTCGGGTCAATTGGAAAATCGAGAAGCCTAACCTTTTGGCCTACCAAAGCAAACATGTGAATGTTATATGTTAAAGTGTAAGTACACATACATAAGTATAAATGTCTACAACATACTAAAGTAGCTGTGAAATAAATATATTGACATTTGTGATGCATTTTGATAAATGGTATTACTTCTAATCACAATCCATTAAAAAATTGATACTATTATCTGTAAGTGATATATAATGATACATTAGATTGATTATATCCTCTACAAACATGTTAGTGTTCACTTTTCCTTATATCTAACCAACATTTATAGTGTAGTTGGCTAGGAGTAGTGAAACTCATACTTACCTTCCAGATTTGAATCTCATGATCTACAAGAAGAAAAAATATATATTGTCGTTTGCTAAAAAAAAAAAAAACTCTATCATTTATAAGTGATATATAATGGTCTTCTTCATGTTTATGAGTGTAAAAAGAATTGATCAATTATTAAAAAGGATGTCTCAAACTACAAATTAATTATGTTATGCCAATTCAATTTTAAACATCATACACCCTGAAAAAACCTCTCTCAAACTCCCTTAAACCAATTTTTTTTTTCTACAAAATCTTTCAAAAGACAAATTAAAATACAAAAACTACTAGGGAAGGTTTCTACAAAATAATTTTTAATAAAAAGAACACTCACATGTTTAAAAATCAGAGCCCCAGCATTTTATTTTTATTATCCCTGGCCCCTCTCTTCTCGCCACTCATACTTTCCGCCGCCCCATCTCTAATCCTTTCAGTCCTTCCTCCCTTTCTCTCCAGTCCAAAAAATAATCTTCCCTTTCTCTCCCGATTCCCGTGAAGAAACCGAGAAAGCAGCTCAGATCCGAAGAAGAGAACACCCATCCGAAAGCTCAGAAGGTGAATCGTCTCGTGCCTCTCTGTTTGCATAAATCGAAACCCTAGAAAATATTTCAGGATTCTCCAGGGTCCAACCTGAAGAGGCAGGCTCAAATATAATTTTTAGTATTTTTTCGATTTCTGGTATAGTTTTTTTGGTTTGTTTTCCATTATCAAGTCCTTAGCTTTCTGCTTACTTCCAGGCCCTTGTAGAACTCAACTTCGAAAAAAGTCCTATTTTTGTTATATATTTTCGGGAAAAGTTTTTTTTGGTGGTTTAGCGTGAAAATATTTGGTAATTTTGATGGTCGAGTTGTTTCCGTTGCCAAGTTCTCATCCTCCTGGTTACTTCCAGGTTCCCGGAAAATTGAGCTTCGGAAAACTTCATTTTTTCTTTTAATTGTGGGAAAAAGTTATTTCCTGAAGATATCGGTTTCTCAGAGGTTTTAGATAGGTAATCTTAATCAGTGATTGTAGGACCTTTTTGTCATTACGTAGAATTACGCTAAGAAAAGTTTCCATTTTTATGCTATGACGATGATGATTTCGAGCAACATTTCCGTGCTCTTGTTTCAACGCCATTTATCCTGGAATTGGGAATTCGCGTCTTCTAAATGTTGGTCTGACCATGGTGATTGTAGACATTTGTTTGTTCTTCCTCTCTCTCTTTCTCTCCAGTTGAATTCCCCCACCCCACCCCTCCCCTCCCCCCTTGTTTCAACGCCATTTATCCTAGAATTGGGAATTCGCGTCTTCTAAATGTTGGTCTGACCATGGTGATTGTAGACATTTGTTTTTTCTTCAATTGAATTCACACACCCCACACCTCCCATTGCCCTCCAACCAAAAAAAGGAAAGAGACGTACCCCATATAATAATCTTCCTGCTTCGTTATGGGTATCATGGCTAGAGCAGAGATACAATTTGTATTTTTTATCTTGTGCATGAACAAAGTATACGAGTGTATTTGTTATGAACCGAAATATTAAATAATACTGCTATGATCTTCCTGCTTCATTACGAGTATCATGGCTAGAGCAGAGATACCATTTGTATTTCCATCCTGTGCATGACCAGCGTATACGGGCTTATTTGTTATGAACGGAAATATTAAATAATACTGCTTTAAATCTTGTACCGTTGATTCTCATTTTGTCACTGGATTGGATTCATAGAAGAATGCTTGAGTGGATTTTTCATTACATCTTTTACATGTGCATTATTTAATGGGAAGTAGGTTGTTGTTGCCGTAGCATTGCAAATTTCAGAAGGTCGAGCATTCTGATGGACAGTAGGTCACTGTTGCTATAGTATCAGTAGATCAAGCTTGTCGCCGTAGATAATGAGGAGAGCTTGTCAGAAACTATGAAATGATTACATAAATGTTCTTTTTAATAATCCTTAAGTTGAATCTGATGATGGTTAGTTGCTTTCATGTTTTCTTGCTTCTTTTTTCCTGCTCATTTTATTCCACTTTTTCTGGCGCTTGGGAGAGCAGTAGGTACACAATGGAACAGGGCAAGATTGTTGCTATATGCCAAATGGGAGGTGACTTTGTCACAATTGCTGATGGAACATTGTCTTATTCTGGAGGTGAAGCACATGCAATAGATGTAGATCGTGGTATGAAGCTTGAAGATTTAAAGGCAGAGATGTCAAACATGTTCACCTGTGATACACATCCTTTCATTGTCAAGTACCTCCTTCCAAGCAACAGGAGAACTCTTATCACTATATCTAATGACAAAGACTTGCAGCGCATGGTGGACTTTAGCGCAGGTTCGATTACAACAGATGTTTTTCTAGTGAGCAAGGTTGACAAAAGGTGGAGACTTTGACTATTTCTCACTTAATGATTGGCCTTTATATATGGCTGTTCTTTACTTAAGTCATATTCATATTATATCACAGGGCAAATAAGAGCATTGTGTTAGTTGGCACAGATGCACCTACTGCTGATGCAATTACTGCATTTGCTACACCAGAGAGTGCTAAGAAACTGAAGGTGTCTGAAGGCTGGGAGAAACTCATCACAGGTGTTGGACAATCGTTTGACAGTGTGAAGGACTTCCGTGATGCATTGCATAAGTATGCAATTGGAAAAGGATTTATGTATAAGTTTTTAAAAAATGATGGGACCCGTGTCACAGCTGTGTGCAGTGCAGAGGATTGTCACTGGCGGATACATGCTTCTATGGCATCACCCAAACATAAACTCTTGGTAAAGACACTCAATGACACACATACATGTGAGCATGATTTTGGTAAAGAAGGTCATCGTCTTGCAAATCAAAAATGGGTAGCAAGCATCATAAAAGACAAACTGCGTGAATCTCCAAACTATAAGCCAAGAGAAATTGCAAGTGATCTCCAAAGAGATTATGGGCTTAATTTAAATTACACACAGGCATGGCGTGGGAAATCATTTGCAAAGAAAGAACTTCTTAACTCAGATGAGGAGGTATGCAGTCAATTGCCTTGGTTCTGTGAAAGGATTAGAAAGACAAATCCAGGGAGTGTTGCTACATTGGTTGCCACAGAGGATACAAGATTTGAGCGCCTTTTTGTTTCTTTTTATGCTTCTCTTAATGGTTTTGAGAATGGTTGCCGGCCTCTACTGTTTCTTGATGGCATATCTCTTAAACTGAGCAGGCAATGGAAATTGTTGGCTGCGACATCAGTCGATGCAGAGAATGATGCTTTTCCTGTTGCTTTTGCCATTGTTCTGATAGAGAATGAGGAAAACTGGGTTTGGTTTCTTGAACAGTTGAAATCTGTACTATCTACAGCACGGACTATTACATTTGTATCAAACAGGCAAAATGGTTTGGCAGAGGCTGTGCCTCAAGTATTCGAGGACAGCTATCATGGACATTGCATATCTGACCTTGTTGAGGATTTCAAGGCACAGTTGGAAGAGTTACTGATAGAGGAATTGCAGACGGAGACAGTGAAAGATGCACTTGTAGATGATTTTAAGAGAGCAGCTCATGCCTACAAAGCTGATGAATTCAATGAGTGCATTGAAAACATAAAGAATGTGTCAAAAGAAATTGCCGAGTGGGTTCTTGAGAGCCAGCCTGAACTCTGGTCGAATGCTTCATTTAAGGGTTTAAGGTGTGATAGTTTGTCATCCAATGCCACTGATTTATATAACACCTGGTTAGGGAAAGTGGGAAGACAGGAACCAACGGTAATACAAATAGTAGATTGGGTACGTTGTAAGCTTATGGAGATGATATACACACACCGAGAATCTTCAAATGCATGGTCTGAGACACTAACACCGTCTGCAAATCAAAAGTTGCAGCAGGAGACAGCCAAATCTTGCTCCTTGGAGATGATTTCTTCAACAGGAAGTGTCTACGAAGTACGTGAGAGTGCACTTGATGGTGATACTACACTCAATGTAGTGAATATTGAGACACGGGAATGCACTTGTCGCAAATGGCAGGTCAGTGGACTGCCATGCATGCATGCGATAACAGTGATTGAGCGCATCCAAGGCTCCTTATTCTACTACTGCTCCAAGCATTTCACCACTGAATTCTATAGATTGACGTATTCGCAGTCAATCATTCCTATACCGGATGTTGGTAGGCCCATATTGCTTGATTCTCCAAATAAATATCCTCTTCGTACCCCTAGGCTTCCTGGCCGCCCAAAGCAAAGGCCGGTTGAGCCACAGAGGATCATAAGCAAAAGAACAGTTCAGTGTAGCAAGTGCAAAGAGTATGGTCATAACAAGGCAACTTGCAAGCCAGCATCCACATAGAAAGGCATGTGATGCCCGTTGTCTGTATGTACTTTTAAGTATTATGCGAAAGATGTGTATTTGCTTTTCGGTGCTTTCAATCTCAAACCATTGGGCTCTAGTCGTGACTTAATTGCGGAATGCTGGGGAAACTCTTAGCTTCTTGATCTTGGCATCGTTTAGCTCTTCTCAGTGTTAGCTTGACCTTGTCATCGTTTGGCTCCTCTTGATGTTACTTTGATCTTAGCTTCTCTCAATGCTAGCAATCGTGGTGCTTTTCCAGTTTCATTTATCTGTCTGTGTTGCTTCGTCACTACATGAGATACCTTTACTTTTCCTACTCTTGAATTAGGCCTTCTTGTACACTTGTTTAGCGATCTTGTTATCATTCTACGATGTGTTGTATCGTCCAGTGAGTGCTCTCGTATCATTTGACAGATGAGGTTCGGCTTGGTAGAGGCAGGTTCCGGATTGATCATTCCTGATCCCTAACCAAACTAAACAAGAAATCGAAGTGAGTTGTACCGAATCAAGTACGAACTTGGGGTCCGTTTAGCAATTATGTATCGGTGGAATCATCCGTTTCAAAATATTTTTTGTCAATAAACAATTAATTCTCTCGTTTTAGATCTTCACTTTTCCATAATCCACCGCTGATCACATGTAAATAAACAGACCCTCTGGTTTGGGTTTGCTGAAATAAATTTGAACTACACCGCAGTATTGAAATTTCAAGTTCAATTCTAATTCAGCCTTAACTCTTCTACGACAAAATCAAACCTTACTGGAAAAAGCTCCACTAGCAATAGATCCGTTAGTTTTCAAGTAATTTTATCACCCCCCCCCCAAAAAAAACAACCTTCTAGCAAAACGATATCAAAACAATATTGAAAATGACAGTTTTCTATCCTCTTGCTTGTCCAAGTAAACATTCG
>JAMKQA010037327.1:0-14748 GCA_024699735.1 Posidonia australis | reverse complement strand
TCACAGTGGTTGGAAGAACTTTAAACTCGTTACAGATCTCAAATTCGAATCCTAAGACATTCACCTTCTATCTACCTCAACCGTTAACCAAAAAAAAACAAGACAAAGACAACCCATGTTGCAAAGAAAAAAGCCTCTAAGCTTTCGTCCTAATAACCCCAATTTCCTGTTTGGTAATCCCACGTACGAAAAACATTGGAGCAGTGTGGCAGAACACGTGCTGGAATCCACGTAATCATGGTTTGGATTTTTAAAGGAGGCAGATGTCGTAGGATTTTGAAAGTGGGAATGCAAACAGTGAAACACCGTAGGATTTTTAGCTTATAATATATTATATGTATATAACAAGCGCATGATCCAAGTCTATAGATTCATAGGTGTTATTATTTTATTTTATTTTGACTCAAATCTTAATTTTATCAGTACAGATTCGTAGATCTTGGATTCAGACGTGATTCATTAATGTCAGACTTAACTAATGGAATTGTACATGATTACTGGACATGGGAGAGGGGACGTAGACATTACCTGAGGAGTTGCTGATTGATCTGATCCATTGGAAACTTGAGAACGGCTGCTGGAATTGGAAATGCAACAGGATAGCCTTGCTGTTAGTCGTCAGAAGCCATGTGGTATTATTTGTCCATATTTGATCAACAGTACTGCCATTTGGATAATGCTGGATCCATTCAAATGGTGGTTAACCGAATCACGCGCAACTTAATGTTGATGTTTTTGGGCAGACAATTTGGCACTGCAAGTTGGAAAGAAGCAGGATTTCTAGCCAAACAAACCTGTCTTCTGCGTGTTGTACCAAGTGAACCAGTTCACATTTGAGCAATGCTCCTTTGGAAACATCTACGGTCCTCTTGAAAATCAAAGTTTTTGGTTGACTAACTACTCATGACAAACTTTTGTATAGGTCTAATTTAGTTCGTTGTGGTTGGACCAGTACACCACAATGTAAGTTATGTGGATGTAATTTGGAAACTACAGAAGGTATTTTTTTCTACATTATTCTATGTTTAAAAATGTTTGAAGTTTTTTTCTTGATTAATACCGTATGTTTGGATGAGGTATGTATATTTGATATTTTTTTTTATTTAATATAGTTAAGTTTAATATTAATTTGAAAGGTTAGAATACTCTTATGATTGCAATTCTGTGGATCCTATGACTTAATAGAAACTTTGTTATTTTCAAACAGCATGGTAAGAATCTATCTTCAATGTTATATCAAATTTTGACAGACACTCTATTCACAGGTCATGGATCAACTGTTTCATCTATGTCTTAAGCTGTACAACAAATGCAATATGATTGAGATCAAGCTCATGTAGTGCAAGTCTCCTCTGCACCTTTGGTCTGTCCCATTGACATTCTAGTGGCCACCAAGATTCCGTCCAACCAAGTTGATGATACGATTGTATCCCCTTTAGTTGAGCCTGGTGCATGACATTATTTGTGGTCGGGTTTTTTAAACTTTATTTAGCCATCCCTTCCTTTAGCTGTGATGTTTTGATTCTTTTTGAAACCAAAGTTGGTAGTCTTTCTCCTACTATATTGCGTACATTAGGTAGTGGAAGATTAGACTGTTGGGAGATGTTACCCTCACAAGGGACTTCTAAGGGTATTCTCATTGAGTGGAATGCTATTCTGCTTCATAGGATTACAAATATTCCCTTTAATTTTACTCTTTTCATCCAATGTAGAAATTTAAGTAACTCTTTTGAATGGTGGCTTACAAATATCTATGGACCATGTATTTCTGATATTAAGCCACTTTTTTTGAATGAACTTGGAGGACTCCAATCCATAGTGGGTAGGTGTTGGGTAATTGGTGGTGGTTTTAACATCATTAGATTTTCTCATGAATATTCTAATAATTCAGTAGTTACCCCTATTATATTTAAATTCAACGATTTTATAGCTAGTGCCTGCTTATTAGACTATACTCCAAATAACTGTAAGTATATATGGTCTAACTTCCAAGATAATCCCATTATGGTCAAATTGGACCGCTTTCTTGAGTCCACCGAGTGAAAGGCATATTTTCCTAAAGCTATATGTACAACCAAGGCTTGGACTATCTTAGATCATGTACCAATATACTTAAATACTCAACCTTTTAGATGGAGACCATTTCCATTTATGTTTTATAAATCATAGACCTTGCTAGAATGCTTTCATGAATTTGCATCTAATTGTTTGAACTCCTTATCTTCCATTTCCAATCCAATTGATAGATTTGCACATAAGCTTAAAAGCATTGAAGATTAACATTAAGAAGTGGATTCCATCTAAAAGGGAGGAGAGAAGTTCCGGATTATTAGAGATTGAGTCTACAATAATGGAATTGATAGACTTTTTGAATTCGACCCCATTACCGAGCATCTGTGGACTTAAAGGCAAGCTCTTAAATAGGAGCACTACAATTTGCTCTAAGAACAAGAAGTACATTGGAAAGAAAGATCTAGAGTCCAATGACTTAAAGAAGGAGATCTTAACACAACTTTTTCCCACAAAGTAGTTAATAGTAGAAGAAAAATAGATATATATCATTTCATTCTTATTTATTAATAGGGTGACGTTGGACTCCTCCTAACAAATCTACTCTGAAATTGAGAATCACTTTTGTCTTCTCTTTAATAAACCTCATGGGCCCTCAGAGAACTTGAATTGGGATCTGTTTTGCCGTTACAAGATTCCAAACCCTAATCTATTGGAAGAAAATTTTACTAAAGAGGAAATTAAGATCAGTGTATTTGGTCTTTCGAGGGAGAAATCCCCAGGACCTAATGGCTTCCCTGTTTGTTTCTTTCAATACTTTTGGGAGAAGGTTAAGTTAGATTTGTTTGCCATTTTTAACTACCTCCATGAGTCTATGAATACAAGCATTCTAAAAGGTATTAATGAGACCTTTATAACTTTAATCCCTAATACAGAAAGGCCACAATGTATTTCAAACTTTAAGACCACTAGCTTACTAATTAAATAGTAGTTATAAAATGATTGCGAAGTGTCTTGCCAATAGGCTTTGGCTTGTTCTAAATCTCCTGATGGATAATAATCAGAGTGCATTCTTGCTGGGTAGAAGTATTTCTGATTGTTTTTTAGTGGCATAAGAAACAATTCATTTCCTCTATTAATCTAGGATGATCGGTATCGTGCTTAAGTTAGTGTAACACCCATAAAACTCATTTTGTAATTATTTACATTTTATGAATTTTATTCCTGAACGGGTGTTACTGTTCTGAGGCCCGTTATGTGGTTTTGTGATTTTGGGCTTGAGCATCGTGGGCTGGCTTCTGTGGTGTGTCTCTGTGCGTGGCTGACACTATGCATTGTGGCACTGTGCTTGTGGGCCTAGGTGTGGGTCCAGGTGGGGCCTGCGTTCGTGGGTCATTGGTTGTGGCCGGTGGTTGGGTGGTTGGTGCGGGGAGCCGTTGGCTCGTGCCTTGGAGCAGGCGGATGGGTTGTGTGCGGAGAGGCTGGTGGGTGGCTGAAGCCTGGCTGGTGAGCGCGTGGTGGTGGTTGGTGGGCAAGTGCACGGTGTAGACACCTCGATTTTGCAGTCACTTGGCAGTAGGCTCCTCTGGAAGATGCTCTAGTTGCAACCATCACTCCTAAACCCTAACTCCATAGAACCCTAAGCCCACTTAGGCCTACACAAGCCCATTAGGCCCACACAAGCCCACTAGACCCACACTAGGGCCACACAAGCCCACTAGACCCACTCAAGCTCACTAGGCCCACTCTAAGCCTACACAAACCCATTAGGCCCACATAAGCCGACTCTAAATTAATCCAAGCAAAAAACCACTAGATTAAAACCAAAATAAACAAAATTCACCTAAATCAACATAAAACCTTAATTAATTAAGTAAAATCACTAATTAAAACAAAAAATTAACAAAATTCACCTAAAACACTAAATATCCAAAAATCAAGTGAAAACCCTAATTAAAATCAAAATAAAGCAAAATCCACTTAAAATCCTAATTAATCAAGTGGAAAATCCTAATTAAAGTCTAAACAAAATGAAATCCATTTTTTTTTTTCAAAAAACCTAATTAAACTAAAAAAACCCTAATTTAAGCTAAAAACTTTAATTAAAACCCAAAAACCCTAAAAAAATTAAATTGATAAAATCCTAATTTAAAGCTAATTAATTAAATCATAAAACCCTAAAATGATTAAAAAACCTAAAAACTTTAAATTATTGATTAATCCTAAAAGAAACTAACTAAAAATCTCTTAATTAAATTCAAACCTCTAAAACCCTAATTTTAAAAAAATCATTAAACTTCAAAATCACAAAATAAAAATTTAATTAAAATCACCAAAACGAAATCAAAAACTTAATACAAAATCAAAAACCTAAAATAAAACAAAAACCTTAAAACCTAAAACAACAAAAAACCAAATGCAAAAAAACAAAAAAACCAAACCAAAAGCCCAAAAGTAAAACAAGGCCCGTTAAGCTCAATACACCCATGACATCTTTCTCAACAAAAAAAAACTTAGAAAATGGAAAATAATGCTACAGTATTTTCTTCCTCCCCGCACCATCTCCCCATCTCCCTCATTCCCACGATTGTCCAACCGCCATCACCCACGATCACCTCTTCTTCCATCCCTCTTAAAAGCCTGGAAAAACCACCAAAGAAAAAAAAGGAGACGGACGAAAAGAGACCAGATCTGGGACTGAACTGGAGAGAGAGAGGAAGAAGAACAAAAAAACAGAGGTTGCCGGAGAGAGGAGAACCACAGTTCATGCTTTCCACACCCCTTGATCCAGAGAAAACCCAGCCAATTCCTAGCCTTTAGATCACCTTCTTCAGCCCGTTTGCAGCCTCGGAGAGTCCGACCCCAGCAGTCAGTGTGTTTGTCGGAGCATTGCCACCGCTGCTCGTCGGAGAGGACAGGCGCCTCACACAGGTAATCCCCATCCTTTTGCATTTTTTTTTTCTGGTTTTAAATCATTGCCCTTTAGCTCTAACCAGCCCGCCTTTCTCCACCTAGGCCCTGCGTCGCCGGGACCGCTGCTCTGCGCCGCTCCCCTTCCTCCGGTGGTGGGTTCACCACCACCGGTGAGGCCTCAGGCCTACTGGTCCTGCGGAGGCCTCCACAGGCCTTCCCCCTCTCTCCCTCCTTCTCCTCCCTGAGCCTCGTTGCTCAAGGAAAGCTTCTTGGCCTCCTTGTGGCCAGATGACCGTCGCCGTTGTCGCTGCTACCGCTGACGACCCTCCGCCATGAAGATGCCTGAGATCCCCTGGACGCTCCAACACTGATCCACCTCCTCCGGAAGCATTCCCCGCGTCACCACGAGCGCCTCTGATCCGCTCCTCCATTGCCCGGACCATCACAGCAACCCGACGACCACCGCCAAGCCGAACGTCGGAGTCGGAGGTGGGAGGAGCCCTCTAGACCTCCTCGGCTTCACCGACACTCCTCTCAACCTCGTCGTACCCCCGTGATGCTTCCCAGGCCTCCGCTCGGGCCAGTCCACCTCCGGAGCACCGCCGTGCCGCTCCGTCGTCTTCCCCGTTGCCGACAGGAGCTCCCCGCTGGAGCACGAGGTGGGGGGAAGGCCTCAGGCCTCCCCAGCCTTGACCAGCCACCAGGAGATGATCGTCGTGGCCCTTCGGAGCTTCCTCAGTCATTGCGTGCCCCCCTCCACCACTGTATCGTCGTTGAAGTCTCGCCGGAGCGATCGCTGGCGATCCTCCGGCGATCTTTGAATGAGTTTCTTTTGGGCCTAGGCCCTTTAGTTTAGGTTTATTGTCATTAAGTCCTATTTTCATTACATTTTAGTCCTTTTTCATTAGATTTAGGTCCAAACATTTGCATTTTAGTCCCTAAAGTTTTAAAATACATCTATTTCTTTTATTTGCTCTGTGAATCTTGCATGTGACCCCCTGAACGTTTTATTGTTTTTATTCATAACATATTAATGCATGTTTTTATCACTTATTGGTCCCTGGAACATGTTTTCCTTGCATTTAGGTCCTGAACATTTGCATTTAGCCCTTAGAACTTTTTAAAACAAGTTTTCTTTGTGAAATTTTCATTCTGAGCCCTAAAATATTTAAAAATCACAGTAACTGTTATTAAAATGGAATTTTCTTTACAACTTGGTCATGGTCTTTTGCATTAAGCCCCCAGAATTTAAAAAAATGAGTTTTTCATGTGTATTTTGCATCCTAGACCTCAGGAAACTTCATAATTGCATTGAACAACATAAAATCCCAATTTTTATCACATTCAGGTCCAGAAATTTTGTATAAAAGTCCCTGGATTCACATCAAATCGTTTCTGAACATAAAATTTACATTTGACCCTTAGATTAATTATAAATCCATCATTTAGGGTTTTAAATGATTTCCTGCATATTTTGGAGCATTTTCACTCATTGCATTTCATGTTTTGCATTTAATCATTAATTCCATTTAAAAATCATGTTTTCACTGAGATTTGATTTTTAGCCTTACATGTTGGTCATATTTGCACTTATGTGTGAATTTTGCACTTCAGGCCTTGAATTTTCAGGAAATTTTCTAAGTGCAACTTTTACATCCCTGTGTCACATTGACGTTGAACCCATCATTTGCATGTTAGAATAGGGGTCGTGAACATGTTTTTTCATCCAGATTCTCACTCCTTTTGTGAATTTTGCATTTTGACCCTTATGTTTGTCCTTTATTGTGTTTACGTCATTTTGTTGATTTTCTCCCCCATGTTTCTTGCAAATAACATCTTCTAGGCATTTGACACACATTTTAGGCCATGCATCACTCCCATGCAACCATTTATCACATCTGGCTAGGGAAATGACCAAATTGCCCCTGTGCCTCCAATTCATGAGCATACATCTCAAATTTTGCACTAGTCTTGCATAGTTCATGTCTAGACCATCCTTTAGAGTTTTTACTCATTTAGGCATTTGTCCATGCATTTCATATCCGTTTTCCTCACATTTGTATTCCTATTTGGCGAGCCGGCATCCCGTGCCTTTCCTTCATGGATTTTTTTCTTCACTTTGTCCTTGGAGTTTCTTATCCAATATCCGATTTGATTCGCTTTAATCCTACATTTCAGATTTTTTTGATTTGATTTGGATTTTATCGCCCGAGGGTGTACATTAACAGGCCTGAGGGCCGACATTTGACCCCATTACGGATTATTTTTTCCCTCTTTGATTTTCATGACTTTTTCCATGATTCCGAGAACACGGGTTGACTCGACTTTTTATCCTTTTAACATCAACATGGTTTTCGGAGGCGTTCTTTACAAAAACATCATCATTTCATGTGATTTTTTGCGATTTTGTCAATTCATGTGGATTTCTCTGCAATTTTTGCACATCGTCTTGCACATCCATTCAGTCTTGTCTTGGCACTCACATCAGCATGATTAGAATACAATCTAGGCATAACAAACACCCATTCAGCCTCAAGCAAGCGAATTACACTAGAAAGACCAAGTTTTTCGGGCGTACGGGGGTGTCTAACACCTTCTCCGTGCGTAATAGGAATCTTTACCCATCCTCTGGTTAGTAGACATCTGGCCATCACGTTTGTGTCTCATTCATTCACTTTTAGTGATTGGTTTGTGGTTTTCCTCATCTTTCCCTTAAAAGACTAGGTGGTGACTCCATTTCTCTCATCGTGCCTTCGCCATCTTGGCATGGCTGTGACCTCCTTACTTCTCCGGGCCGTGGGCACGGTCACACACGGTGACCTACTCCCTCGCGTATTTAACGCGTGTTTGAGGCGAGCCTTCTTCGTTGCACCGGAGCCTCAGCTTCCTCCTTTTCTTTCCATTTCCTCCTTTCCCCCTCCACTCCTTCTCCATTTTTTCTTTCTTCCTCTTCACTCCTCCTTCCGTCTATGGGTGGGTGCAGGTGATCAGAGAGAGGGCCTGTGAGTGGAAGACGGCTTGCGGTGGCTCGTGGCGGTATAGCATGCTCTAGAGCGACGTCCGAGAGGTCGTGGGGTGTCGGGTGACATTCGGGGTTGCCGGAGTTCGCTAGAGTTGGCTGGGGAATCGTCGGAGCTCATTTCAGGTACGTATCCCCATTTTAATGTGTAGAAATAATGTAAAATGGTAGAAATGCCTAGGATGCATGTAATCTAGGCTAAATTTAATGTTTTAGAAATTTTCAGAATTTAATGTGGCATTTATGGATATTTATGGCGATTGGTGTGTTTGGGTCATTTCGACTCTTCTGCCTTTTTGATTTTGTTTCTTGATGCATGGTGAATGAATTTTAGTTTTGTTTGTTGGGTTTTGGAGTAGACTCGAGGGTTTACCACATATGTTTTACTTGAGTTTTTCGGTGGTTGTTTGGGGGGTCCGATCGGAGCCCCCACCCAAGGCAATTTTCGAGTGCTCTACTACTGGCAGTCTGAATTCTGACAGAATACTGAGGCGCGAGCGGATTGCGCGAGCCATATGCCCGAGTTTGGCAGTGGTTCTGGCCCCTGGTTCAGGCACTATTGGCGTTTAAACGAAAGTGCCAGACGCGTGCTCCACATGCACGGGTCTGCCAGGCATTTTCTTGGGTTTTTCCTAGATTCTTGAGAAATGTAGTTTAATGTAGTGGTTTTCCAGATTGGTTTGTATTGTCCCTGTGAGATGAGATTGTGGACCGTCAGTGGTGGTCCCTCAGGACGCTTGATGTGTCGTTTTGCCGAGGTTTTTGAAGAATTTTCAAAGATATGAAATTAGTTTTGGAAAATGGATTTCAAAGAAATAGTTGGCTTGTTTTGGAAAATGTTTTCCAAGTTTTCTGTGTGTGGGCGGAGACAGTGTGGGACCGTGTCGTCGGGACCAGGGAATGTGACGACATTCTTGGGTAGTCAGGCGCAACTCCCTGGTTGAGGTCGGGGACCGAGATACCTGAGGTTGAGGAGTGTCGGGTCTTGGAGGTATGAGACTCCTTGACTGTTGTCTCGAAGCTAGGATTGTGGTCCGCGGGTTGAGGTGTCTTGTGGCATGACAGAGAGGTATGATACTCCTGCTGTCGCTGTGAGCACTGAGGCTCGGTTGTTGTCAGATGTGGAGGTATGACACTCCCTCCTGAGTACTGTGTGTGGAGGACGCCGTGAGGAGGCAGACCTTGTGGTGGCTAGTGCGGTGGGACACGTGCCTCGTAGCTCGTAGCGTCTTGAGAGATAGGACAGCCTTCCCAAGGAGGGGTTGGCTTTGTGAGGGTTCTCCTGGTGGGAAAATCACAGGACTGTGGTTGGCCCCTGCACAGGGTGACACACCATGACAATGCAGAACGTCGTGGCCGCTCCTCGGTGGACTGTGTGTGGCCATAGTTAAGTTGCCTGGCGCCGGGCTTCTCGACTCACTGTGTGTGGTTTTGGCCATTGAGGGCCTTTGCTTGTGGTTTTGAGCTAGTAGAGCCTCGGTTGTGGTTTTGGCCTGTTTTGTGAGGTTTTTAGAAAATGGTTTGCGAAATGAATTTAAAAAGAAAATTAATTATAGTTTTGTTGTCCGTAATTTTCCTTGGGGTGCGTACTAGGTGACTTTGTCACTCATACATTTTTCCTCGTGTTTTTGGTTTACAGGTGCAGGCATGCAGAGGGTTAGCGTAGTGCATATTGTCTGGAGTTTCCTAGCCAGACACACAGGTTCTTAGTAGTTAGGTATTTATTGTTTGGCTTTAATTTTTCGTAATTTAATTGTTTTAAATTATTGTGGAAAATGTGGGGCGTGATAGTTTTGGTATCAGAGCTCTAGGTTAACTAGGTTGCACTACACCTAGGGTGTCCGGTCTAGAGATTCCATAGGTTTTGCATGCATTGTAGAATTTGCACCTGATTTTTGCCATGGTTTTCTGGTTGTTGCTTTGTCTGTGGTGCAGGTACTTTAACTTTCTCCGGCACGATGCCTCCTCGTGGTCGTAAGGGCAAGGCCCTTGTCAAGGAGACCGAGCCCCTAGAGGACGTTGACGGATGGAAGGCAGTTCGTGCGGAACTGAGGAGTTTGGCACATGGGATCTCTCACACGTTCAGTAAGAGTATTGTCAGAGAATCGTCGGGTGACCCGTGGCTGAATCAGTTCAAGAAGCTTCTTCCAGTGTCGTTCAAGGGCAAGGTCAGTGCTGAGTAGAGCGAGGCCTGGTTGGAGAATGTGGTGAAGATGCTGGAGAGCATGGCGTGTCCGGAGGAGCATTGGGTGTGGCTGGCGACCTACCTACTGGATGGTGAGGCAGATATGTAGTGGAAGTCTGTGAGACGGCTGAAGTTCTTGGACTTAGTCACTAGTAGCATCCGATGGAAGGATTTCAAGGTGACATTCTATGACAAGTATTTTCTCGCTCATGTGAAGGAGCAGCTTCTCTGAGATTTCTGGAGTCTAGAGCAAGGCACGATGTCGGTGCTCGAGTATGAGACTGAGTTCGCCAAGCTGGAACGCTTTACTCTTGCTTATGAGTCTGAGGAAGAGTGAGCGCAGAGGTTCCTGGACGGCTTGAATCCTGGGCTACGGGTGAAGGTGATGGGCTGTAGGTGCTAGACTGTGGAGGACATGGTTGGGATGGCTTACCTCTTCGAGACGGAGCATCAGATGTTTCTAGAGAGTAGTCCCAAGGGGAAGGGTAAGTCTTCTTTTACCTCCCGGTTCTCTTTCTCTGGTCCTCCAAGTGCCGGTAGTTCGGGTAGCCCTAAGAAGAAGCAAGAAGCGAGCTCCAGTGTTTCCTCTGTGGGCCGATGGAGTTTTGATGGAGGTAGCAAATCTGGCCTCAGTCAGACAAGGTTCAGTGCTCTCGGTGGGAACCAGTGCTTCAACCGTGGTCAGGTGGGCCACATCGCTGCATATTGTCCCCAACCTAGATGGACTCCAACCTCGGTGGTGTGCTATAATTGTGGGAAGGCGGGACATGTTCAAAGATCTTGTTTGAAACCACCTAAGAAGGCAGGAAGCGCGCCACAGCAGCCGACTAGGGGACGGGTGTTCACCATTGCAGCTCCAGGCGTTGGGTCTTCGTGAGATGTTATTGAGGGTAAGGATGAATGTTTGGTTCTGTAACACTCTGAGATATGTTGTAATCTCCTTGTAATCTTGACATCTGCCTGATTGAATGGATGTGTGGTGTTGTTTTGTTTGGCTATCAAGTTCTTTTATTGTGGCTTGCTGGATGGCCAAAGTATTGTTTGACTAAAGGAGTTCTTTCTCCTTTATCTCTGAGTCTTTCGCGGTGGAGTTGGGAGAGAGACCATCTAGACTGGCCTTTCAACTCAGCGTGGTGACGCCGTTGGGGGAGCACAGTTTGGCATGGAGGTATCTGTGGTCTGTTGACTTGACGCTGAATGGCAGAGAGTTCAACGCTAACCTGATCGTGATGGATATGCAGGAGTACGATGTAATACTCGGCATGGATTGGTTGGCGCAGTAGTCTGCTTTGATCGACTGTGCTGGGAGGAGAGCTTATTTTGGGTCTCCTGAGAATTGGTCCTTCTTTGTGCAAGGTGGGTGTTAGGGTGAGCCTAATCTTGTCATTTCAGCTAAGAAGGCTTATAAGTCTTTGGTCAGGGGTTGCGTGGGGTATCTAGCTAATATAGTTATCTCCACTTCTCCTGAGTTGGGTGTTCACAACAACTTTGTGGTGTGTGAATATCCTGACGTTTTCCTTGACGATTTGCCTAGTCTGCTACCTCACAGGGAAGTAGAGTTCTCGATCGATCTGATCCTCGGTTCTAGTGCTGTGTTGAAGCCTCCTTATCGTATGGCGACAACGGAATTGCAAGAGCTCAAGACTCAGTTGTAGGAGTTGCTAGACAAGGGTTTTATCAGGTCGAGTGTGTCTTCGTGGGGAGCGCTTGTCTTGTTCGTCCACAAGAAGGATGGTTGGCTCCAACTGTGTAGAGATTATCGGATGCTGAACCAGATCACGGTGAAGAACAAGTATCCCCTGCCCTACATTGATGACCTGTTCGACCAGTTGCAGTCTGCATCAGTGTTCTCGAAGATTGATTTGAGGTCAGGGTATCACTAGTTGAGGATAAGAGACCCAAACATTCAGTAGATTGCTTTCCGGACATAGTACCGGCATTATGAGTTCACGGTCATGCCTTTCGGCTTGACTAATGCACTGGCTGCGTTTATGGATCTGATGAACAGGATGTTCAGTCCTTTTCTGGACTAGTTCGTTGTGGTTTTTGTTGATGACGTGTTGGTCTATTTTCCTGATGTTGAGACTCACGCCTTGCACCTAAGAGCAGTTTTGGATACTCTGAAGTGTCATCAGCTATACGCCAAATTCTCCAAGTGTGAGTTCTGGCTGAGTGAAGTCATGTTCCTTGGCCATTTGATTTCTGGAGAAGGCACCAGAGTGGATCTTGGCAAGGTTGAGGCCGTGAGTAGTTGGGAGCGACTCAGGACTGTGTCGGAGATTATGAGTTTCTTGGGTTTGGCGGGCTATTATAGGAGGTTTATCAGGGATTTCTCCTCCATAACCGTGCCTTTGACAGAGTTGACCAGAAAGGGAGTTTCATTTTGCTGGGACCAGAATCGTGAAGAGAGTTTCCAAGAGCTGAAGTCTCGTCTGGTTTCTGCCCCTGTGTTGACTCTGCCTTATGGAAGTGGTGGTTTCACTGTGTATAGTGATGCCAGTGGCATTGGGTTAGGGTGTGTTCTGATGCAGTATGGCAATGTCATCTCGTATGTTTCACGCCAGCTGAAGGATCATGAGAAGAACTACCCGACACACGATTTGGAGATGGCTGCCGTAGTGTTCGCTCTCAAGCTCTAGCAAGACTATCTCTATGGGGAGCAGTTTGGGGTCTTCACTGATCATCAGATCCTGAAGTATATCTTCACGCAGAGGGACCTCAACCTGAGGTAGCGCCGTTGGGTGGAGTATTTGAAGGACTATGATTTCAGCCTTTCCTACTATCCCAGTAACCAGGCCGGCGACAACCTCGGGATTGGCACGAAAGGCCAAATGAGCGAGGATCGGCAAAGTCACGGTAAAAAAATAATAAAATAATGATAAAAAAGCAGGAGTCGCCACCTAGTTTATTTAAAAACGGAAGACGAGGAAAACCGCTTAAAACACTCAAATCATGCAAATAAGCCATTGGAAAAGAAGGTCTCAAACCAAAAATGGGCAAGGATCCCTGTTACGCATGAGGAAGGTATTAGTCACCCTCGTACGCCAGAAAAATCGGTCTTTCTATGGGTTTCTCATTTACTTATATGAAATGTTGGCTTTTCAGCCTTTTCTGTACGTCGGAGGGCGATATGCAATACCATGCTAAATGAGTGGTGTCTTATGCTAAATAGGAGTGCATAGGATGTGGGGTATGTCCTAATGCTCAGAAGGATCACTCGTATCACGGGTCGAGCATTGATGCAAGGATATTGCATAAATAAGATCAAAGATCTAAGAACTTCGAATGATTTTCATCCTTGCTTTACTATATGCAAAATATGGTAAACCATGCATGGAAAGGGCTAAAAACAGAATAAGGTATTCCTGGTACATCCAGGAAGACAACCAGAGAAAACCAAAAGCAAATCAAAACAGGAAACATGCTAAATGTCAATGCCAAAAGTTACTGTGTGTAACAGAAAACAAGCAAGTGTGCCAGACTGGTGCTCCAGTCTGGTGCGCCACCTTGGTGCTCTAGTTGGGCCAGGAAGATGTTCCAAGGAAAACACTAGAAAGCCCTGTAGTGCAATGTCATGTAATATAGTGGGTTCCAGAATGTTATGCAATGCAAAGTCCATGTAAACTCAAGAAATGCAATTTAAATATCTAGGAAAATCCAAACATGAAAAGATAACATGGATCTTGTGCTCAAGGGTTGCAAGCCTCACACAAGATCACACCTTTTTCATGTCAAATAAAAGCAACAAGAATCATCCATGCTATCTGGATCATGGGTTGATGCATAAGAATCTCCATATAGGAGTCCATGGGGCAATCAGCCTACCAGTTTTCAGCTATGAGCTAAATATGCAAAGTGCAAAAGTCTTGAAAATAGTGCCATCTTGGGTTGAAATCACGCATGCAAAGACATGTAATATCAGAGAATCAACATCAGGAAAATCAAAGTCAAAATCATTCGAGAAATCATGCAGAGTGGGGTGCAAATAGGGTGATTTATTCTCTGACCAGACTGGTGCACCAGAATAGTGCGCCAGTGTGGTGCTTCGGTTTGGTGTGCCACTCTAGTGCGCCACTTTGGTGCGCCAGAATGGTGCTCCCCAGAAAACCTAAATCAGACTGCAGTCTGACTCAGAATCTTGTCCAGATTTCAGAGATCAGTAATTTTTCTTTAATCCGATCAGCTATGCAAATGATAAAAAACAGAAACATGATGAGACACAATCGAATGAAAGTCTTTTATCATTTATTTTCAAATCATGCTAAATCATGGGTTAATGGTTGTATACTTGCATAGGATTCTTAAGAATATACATGAGTGAATGAGATCAATAATATTATGCAAATGGTAAACACAAAGAAGGTATATTGACTATTAACCTCCTAGCATATGATTGCATGAATCATGGTTCTCTATGTAAAAGAAACAGAGATGAAAGGCAAATTTACAGAAATGTTATAATGCAGATTTTTTCATACAGATTTTACACATAGAATATCCTATACATGGAGCAACCATCTCATCATGAAATTCTCATGTAAACAGCAAGAAAACAGATTATCTATGAAGTCCATGGCATGTTTTATCCAGTGCAAGAACTAAGAGTAAAAGAAAGGAGAGG
>JAMKQA010037326.1:0-19018 GCA_024699735.1 Posidonia australis | reverse complement strand
ATACATATATAATAGAATATTTTGCTTTCATAAATGCTTTTCATATTTTCTGAAGTGATTATATAACATTTAATCACATATCATTTGTTATCATCAAAATGTATTTATAGATTTTTCAACAGCATCAAGATACAAAATCGCAAAGGTATAAAGGTCAAAATGACCCAAATCTCAACCATCGACATAAATACTACGATAAATCCCCAAAAATTCTAAGACATTAAATTTAATCTAGATTACATACATCCTAGACATTTCTACTATTTTTCATGATTTCTACATATTGAATTGGAGATGCGTACCTGAAACGATCGTCGGAGACCTAACGGTCGACTTCGATGAATACCGACGACCCCGCACTACCACGGTCACCCTACGACCTCAGGGACGCCACTCTGGAGCTTCCCACGCCGCCACGAGCCGTCGCACGCCACCGCCTCCAGTTCTCCCACTCTCAGGCTCTCTTTTTGTCTCTCACCCGCACCCACCAGTAGACAGGAAGGAGGAGTGAAGAAGAAGATGGAGGGGAAAAGGAAAGGAAGAGAAGGAGGCTTGGCTGGGGCTCTGGTGTGTCGGAGAAAACTCGCCCCATGCACGCATTATATACACGGGGGAGGAAGTCGCTACAGACCTGCCCACTAACCCCCATCATGCGCACACCAACAAGTCTCCAGCCACCCTCTAGCCTCGCCGCACACAACCCAACTGTTAGCCACAACAAACGGTCCACGAATGCAGACCCCACATGAACCTACACCCAGGCCCTACACCCACAGTGCCAACCACACACAGGGACACGTCATAGAAGCCAGTTCACAAAGTCCAAGCCTAAAAGTACAAATCCACACAATAGACCTCGGAACAGTAACACCTGTCTAGGTAAATAATTACAAAAATGAATTTATGAGTGTTACACTGGAGGAAGGGAATGGAGATTTCTACGAAGGAGGAAGAGGTTCAGTGGGGGGGGGGGGGGGGGGGGGGGAGGATCTACACGAATGATGACCAAACCCTCCTATAACCTAAATCCTTGCGCCAGAAATCCCTCCACTTGAAGACCATCCCCAAATCCCTCCACCTGAAGACTATCCCCAAGACCATCAACACCACCACTCATCTTCGTCTAACCATGAGCTCCACCTCCGCTAGGCATCATCCCAGGCTCATCAGCATTAGGATCAAACGAGTGATCGGTGGGAGATTGACGGACTCAAATCGAACAAAGGGATCAAGAGAAAGGGAGGGCATCAGAGGGGCAGTGGGAGGCATCGTACAAGAGGAAGGGGAGTAGGACACAACAACGACAGTGTGGGGGATGGAACGAGAGAGGAATGGTGAAGAAGTTTTAATAATGGAGGTGGGTTCTTTTAAATTTTAAAATAAAAACTTTTAGTGATTTTTAAAAGTGATTTGTGATTTATGTTTGTTCCTATTTCAATACATAGTTATGATCTTAGATTTGTATTAATGTTGGATGGATGGAATGGAAGACCTCGCCAACGAAGGTAAGGACGGAGAAGAAAGACGCTTAAGTCAGAAAGCAAGCTTTCTATTACTTCACCAGGCACAGAACAAAGTTGTAGTGTCGAGGATTAGTAGTTGTGACGTCAAGAATAATATAGCTCAACGTTCTCAAAACATTTTGCCGTGTGTCCAAGAATAGTTAATTATGACTGGTTCTAGCTAAGTAACAAGAAATTAAACACAAGAGAATACCATAGCAAATCCGGACATCTGAAAATAAGCACTCGAAATCTTTCATTTAATACAGTAGTCCAGCAAGTTGGATCAAGCCATCTGGTCCGGCGTAGGCAAATTGAGGTGTTTGAAGCAGGTGAACCCTCCGTCCACCACAAGATTGTGGCCGGTGATATACTTGGCCTCGTCCGACGAGAGGTACACGGCCGCCTTGGCCACGTCGATCTCTTCACACCTGGCCCCCTTCAACTCTCCCAACCCATAAACCATCTCTGTTATCCTCTCGTTTCCAGCACCTGCATTACACAGTGCATGATTCTTTTCAGATATACATACATGTAAAGCATTGTGTCCATGCATGTTCCACAACCTGAATAGTACATCGCGAGCTGATCCAGGACGAAAGAAGTAGGCACGGCGAAGGGCGAGATGCAATTCACTCGGATCCCTGCCCGGCACAACTCGCCGGCAGCTGACTTCGCAACGCCGGCGATGGCAAACTTGGATATCGAATATGGGTGCGGTCCGAGGCCGCCCATGATGCCACTGATGCTAGCCATGCAGAGGATGGAGCCGGAGCCGACCGGGACCATGACGCGGGCGGCGTGCTTGATGCCGGCGATGGTTCCTCGGACGTTGACGCTCATGACTCGGTCGAACTCGGACAAGTCGAGTCCGGCGATGCTAGCCTGCGGGGGAGCCGAGACACCGGCGTTGTTGTGCATTATGTCAAGCTTGCCGTGGTGCGCTACGGTGAAGTCCACTGCGTCGGAGACTTGCTGCTCGACTGACACGTCGCAGCCGATGAACTGGGTATCGGCGCCGAGCCCCTTCGCCGCCGCGGCACCGAGGTGGGCGTTCACGTCTGCAACGACGACGTTGGCCCCTTGCCGGATGAATTCACGGGCCGTGGTGAGGCCAAGCCCACTCGCCCCACCGGTGATGAGAGCCACTTTTCCGAGCAGTCTGCTAAATCATTTGAATAAGTTGTTACGTATAATTAGCATGTAAATGTATGTTACGGGAAGCTCTTTTGAATTACGGAATATGCAGATGAATAACCAGCAAGGAATGGAGAACACATCGACACGACGGCGATGAAAACCGACCTCGTTTGTAAATGTACCAATGGAAATTTATCTTGGTGGTCATCCTGCTTCGAAAGTTCTAATCCTCCGTACACTGAGATTATAATAAACTACATCAGTTTATTAAACCGAAGACAAACAAGACAGAGATGTAGAGACATACCCCTATCAATTCTAGGACAGATACTAAAGAAGATCGCAAGCTTGTTTGTCTTTAATTGGTGTTCATCCCCCATAAGGTAAAACCCATGAGTATCAACATTGAAGACATGTAGTTCCTTAATTATGCTAACTCACTCATGAGTAGCATTTATGATTCTCTAAGCCCCTGCTGGCCTTTAGGATAGATAGATACTCTTGGAACATGAGATGGTAGTTTATGGTAGGACTAAGTAGGATAACTACTCTTGCTTGAGTTGGGAAAAGGGGTAAATTAAGTTTGACAGGAAATAATACCCATGTTATTGTTGATCATGCATGGAATTTGGGTAACTCATTTAACCAATTGTGTCATTCGCCACGTGTATTACATAGATCTAATATTACCTGATAAATGGAATTCGATTAAAGATCTGATTAAGGATTCGTTTATAACATGTATAAATATATATGTGTGTATGTGGTAGGATTAAGGTATAATATCTCATCTTCAGTAATCTTCAATTCTTATTGTCTTTGTCAGAAAGAATGATGTTGGCGGCTTTTTAATAATAGGATCTCTATGATTTTAGGTTTTACATCTTATACTATTGTTCTCATCTTATACTATTATTCTCATCAGATAGTTTTGAATCTTTCTTTCTATCCTAAGAATGTAGATCATTCTGATTAAATCCTCATACATCATTGTATTTGTGTGTGTGTTTTTATTGTAGTGTTCTTGCTTTCTCCTTTTACTGTTTGATTATGATTTGTATATATTATAACAACTCTCAAGTCACTACAGTTTTTTCATTTTCTATCGATTACATTAATTATAAAATTAAATCTAAGTGTAAATAGTAGAAATAAAGGCACTATTAACTAAAATAAAACTAAGTTACTTACTTAAAATCCTTGATGTATGGTTTAATGACTTCTTCTCTACATGCATTAGTCAAAAAGTCCTACGTCTAACCTATACCTGTAAAAACCACTAAAACAAATACACATGAATGACCACTAAAAGGTCATTCGACACACTCCCACCGAAACACAAACAATCCGACAACTAATGTTAAGGAACTAGACATAACTACGCCACAAATAACTAAACCCTAACATCTCATCTGAATGCCGAAAACACTACAAAAGGTAATTTACCATTGCTCAACAAGTAACAAATTCTTTAAAACTATGTCTTCTCAAAACATCTTTCTTTTCTTTCTTTTCAAAACCATATACATGTTTTTCAAAACTTTTATACATACTTGAAATGATTATTGTTGCCAAATCACGTTCACAACCACACCAAAACACCATACTAAATACAAAGCCCGCGTTCAAACTACTTAAAACCTCAACACACACACTAAGCGCGAAAACCTGTTGTATCACCTTAATCACAAGCGACCGATCAACCACAAGCAGCCTTTAGGGACTTGAACCCTGGACGCATTGCACTACTATGGTGAACTACCACGTGTAGGAGTTCAACCGTCTCGAGAACTTAGTCCCTTATTGTATCTATATATCACACAACATGGAGTGCGTTTATCGACATCCCTTAGTGTCCAGGCACCATGGGACTCTAACCATGGACCTGACTAACACTACGCCTAGGTACCTCGGGCACTCGAATCCTAGATCCTGTAGCTCAACAACCAATGCCACAGCGACTTTAACCCCATACTCTCCCAACAACTTGCTTAAGGGACTCGAACCCCTAATCCCATTGAAAGCTCGGAAACCACAATTTTAGACACGCACCTAACCTCTTAGAGGTATCAAATGCCCCTAATTTGCTGATGCGATCTTACGATCTCATGGGCCCTATTAAAAATTACCGTGGAAAACCTTAGAAATCATTTTTAAAAGCCTTTACAAAACTCATGCAATTCCTTTTCAAATCTCTTTTGGAAAAGCATTTCGAAAGCTATTTCTAAATCATTTCAAAAACACCACAAATGCTAAATAATACTACATACTGAAAGCCACACAAAACCACGAAAGGCACACTCAAAAGCACCACACAAAAACCAATCACCACATAGTACACCTGAATATGTTAAAATTGCCACTTGCAGACAATCATAAAATAAAACACTACACGAACTTAAAAATCGCATACAATAAATCAAAATGAAGGTAATTAAATTATCTATCACACACAACAAAAATCATAAGAATCTGATATCCACAACTTGTGATATCTGTGGCTAAAGGTAGCATGCTCACACCATGAACCATGCCACCTCCAACTCAACAAATACCATTTAAATGTCCATCAAAGTATGATAAATTATCAGTAAATACTATGGATCCATACAATCATTAACCAATAAGCTACGACAATAATATCATTTAATTCTCATCATAAAAGTCTAAATTCATAACATGTATATACTTGATTCATGCTATCAAAATACCAACGTCGACTTAAAGCATTGCTACTAAAACACTTGATCTAGCACACAAAACGATGTAGTAAAAATTTGTACCACACACTATTTTAAAGATCTCTAAATCATCTTTCTAATGCTTACTAAAACACAAAAATACAACATCCAAATATCAAGATATGACTAACCCAAAGTAGTAGGATCAAAGCCACGAAAATAGGACCCATAACACCAAAATCAGCTACCGATATAAATAGATTTAGGGACTGAAACTCAACTGGAAAATTCTGAATCCTATATCATTGAAAAGATCTCAAATTTATTTTTTCAACGTCTACTAAAGTATTGAAATCCAACATCAAAATCTCAAGTTATAACCAAAAGAAGGCAGTGAAACCAAACCACGACAAAAGAGACCAAAACCCACTACTACTATTGTTATCATCAAATTTGGAGCTCGAAACTCAATCGTAAAAATCCACATCATATATCGTTAGAAAGGTAACAAAATTATCTTTACAACGTCTATCTAAACACTAAAATTTGATGTCAAAATCTCAAGATATCAAAAAAACATATCACACATATGATTACTATGAACAGGGCACCCACAAAATATGCCACTGATATCGTTGGATTTAAGGCCTAATACATCATAGTAAAAATCCACAAAATAGACCAACATGTAGATTAAGAGGTTATCTATCATACTTAATTGAAATTCTTAATTCCGACATCTAGAACTTAAGATATAAATAAAGCATTTCACATGTGTCCATTGTAAACAGTCCGAGAAAACTCATCTCTACACAAATCATGATTTAATTATGTAAATCCTACAAAAATTACTATAAATCACTCCCACAATAAAATTTATTAAGCTACAACATTATCACATCTATAATTGAAATTAAAAACCAACAGTAGAAGGTGTACATCGATCCAATGCAAAAAACCTAACATAGTAAACCTTCTTCAACCACCGGTGACCTCCTTGCCATGGCTTCTCCCTTTCGATCCCAACAACGACGACACAGTGACAAGGACAATAGTGACAACTCAACAGCGGCAACTCGAGGTGATTGTGACAGCAACTTCTCTTCTCTCATGCAGCTTACTCCTCTTCCTCTCCTCCTTTCTCTCCCTCCCTCCCACGAGTCTCTCTCTCCTCTCCTCTTCTCTTTTCTTCTTCTCCTCATCCTTTTTTTCCCCCTACAGTATAGCCAACCCTCACTCCTCCATCTCTCACGAATCAATCTCACCCCACTCCACTCTCTTTCTTCTTCTTCTTCTACTTCTTCTTCCTAATTTTTTTTCTAGTCATCCTCCTCCCCTTTTTCCTCCCCCTCTCAAGCTCTCTTCACCCTTTCTTTATCCTTCTTCTCCCTTTTTTTCGCATTTCCTCCCTTATTTTTTTAAACAGTGGTCCTTTATAACGATCCGATTCTAGGCCGTTACTTAAAGTCTAGTTATTTTTTTTACTTACAATAATTACTTGCATCAGATTTAAAACTAAATCTAACATTAAACAATTTAAGTGAAAATACTATTAACTAAATTAAATTATACTAAACACTTATCCAAAAACTCTTGATGTATGACTGTTTGACTCCATCTTTGCGTGCACTAGCAAACTCCTACTTCTATCCTGCATCTAAGAGAATACCAACGAAATACACATGAGTAACCGCTAAAAGGTTACCTAACACACATTCTACTAAAACACACATTACTCTGGCATCTCTCCTAGATGCCACACACAATCTCGTGTAACACTCTTTTGCCTCATAAGCAACATAACTTTTGAAATCATGTTTTGGAAAACTATTTTTTTCTTTTCTTTTCAAAATCATACTCTTGACTTTCAAAATCATTTTCTATCTTTTCTTTCACATCACATGTATAATTTTCAAAACTTAATGCATACTTGAAATAACTACTTTTGCTAAGTCAAGCTCATAACCACTGGAGAATGCCACACTATCACTGAGTCTTTGCTCAGTCAAAAAGCAAATCATATCTCAAAAACTGGTACAATCCCTTTTTCAAACATTTTCTTTCTACTTTAAAATTTCATACTTTTCTCAAACAATTTTCTTTCTGTGAAAATCTCATGCTTTTCTGAAACACTTTTCTTTTCTGTGAAAATCTCATGCTTTTCTTAAACACTTTTCTTTTCTTTTTTTTAATTTGATGCTTTTCTCAAACATCTATTTTTTTCTTTAAAAATCTAATGCTTTTCTCAAACATTTATCTTTTTCTTTAAAATCTCATACTTTTCTTAAATAATTTTCTTCTCTGTGAAAATTTCATGCTTTTTTAAAACATCTTTCTTTTCTGTAAAAATCTCATGCTTTTCTGAAACACTTTTCTTTTCTGTAAAAATCTCATGTTTTTATTAAATACTTTTTTTTCCTGTGAAAATCTCATGATCTAATCTGATGTAGAAGCATCTCTAAACTAGATTCTAACTTAAAGCACAAATCTCAAATCTAGTGTTTTGGCTGGAACGAGTCCTAAAATTCAAGTCTCAACAAACTCTGGCCTCTAGGCCTCTCTAGTGTGTCATGTTGCCTGACGTAAAACAACCAATACCTGGCCACAAGCAGTCCACCTAAGTGTGACCAATGGTGTCTACACTGTCAGGTGCAAATCCTCGTGTAGGGCATACCACTGCCCTGGCCAACGGGCCTCTCTATGCTATGACCACTCAGGTCTCTGTCTCAACTCGCACGAGGATGTGTCCTCTCTCGATGCCCCTGTGTGCCCGAACACCTGAGTACTCTCACCTTAGGCCTTACAAGCATTTAATAGTCTCAATTTCAGTCTCAGCATTCGTACTAACTAGGGTGTCACATCCAGCTATACAGAGGTTTCATACCCCCAGCTCGCTACCACGTGTCTCTGTGTACAGTCAGTACCTTAGGTTCTCGATACCTGGAATAAATGGAGTCTCATACCTCCAAGTCCAACTGACCCTCAACCCATGGACCTCTGCTTTGACCTCGTAAACGACAATCTAGGAGTCTCATACCTCTAGAATCCGATGAATATTTACCTCAACCTTTTGGTCTCTAACCTCACCTTAGGCAACGTACCCGACCACCTCAAGGATGTAATCACACACCTTGAACCTGGTAACACGTCTCATCGATCTCTCAACCTCAACTAACAGAAAACTCTAGAAAACCTTTCAAAACCTCTTCAAATCTGTACATTTCTTTTCCAAACTCTTTTAGAAATTGTAACAATGTCAACGAACACTCGTACGAGACATGAAAGGCTGAATGCACAAGAACTAGCAGAGTCACAACGAACACTTCTGGCAAAAGGTTGAAAGGATGTAAAAAGGGAGTTACCACCTAATCTACATGAATAGGAGATAAGAAAAGTCGTATGAAATACAAATACAATGCAATATGTTTAAGGGATGCAACACTTTGGTTACTGTAGACTAAAGAGATGGATAAGGATTCTTGTTACATGTGGTGCAGCTATTAGGCATCCTACACGTTCGAAAATTCGATCTTTCTGGACTTATCGCTCGCATGTGTGGCTTATACAAGTATGCTCGTCTATGTCTAAAATGCATACTTTATTATTTCTATGGTTTATTAGATTTATTTTTATTGAGTGTACTTAAACCTAGATGTATAATTAACATAATTTTAATTGTAATAAAAAGATAAAAAGAAAAATAAAATTATGTAGTTAGATTACGTGGTAGCGACTTGAGGGTCGTTATAATTGCAGAATTTAAACACAAGCATTTACTGGATGTTGCACATACTCTTCTATTTGAGATGAAAGTTCCAAAGAACATTTTGTCCAATGCAGTTTTCACGGTTGCATATCTTGTTAATCGTATGGCTTCCACTCATTTAGGAGATGAAATTTCTCCTAGATGACTTTATCCGAATAAGGAATTGTTTAGCTTACCTCCTAATGTGTTTGGATGTACTACATATGTACAAAATCTTATTCCTGGTCTTGATAAACTTAATCCTAGGTCAACAAAGTGTGATTTTGTTGGGTACTCACACACTTAAAAAAGGTACAGATGTTATCAACCACCTCTACGTTGATATCTTATGTCTGCGGATGTTACGTTTTTTGAATCAAAATCCTATTTTGAGTCCACTGAAGTTCAAGTTGACAGCATGTTGCTACCACCACCAGTTGCTATGAGGCCAAGTTGGTACGTTCATTGTAAGTTTATCATCGTCGACAGTAGATGCCTCAACAACTATAGTCTAAACCAACTCAAACTATTGTGCTTGCAAATCCATCCACCACCACTTCAAAACTTGATGTGTCCATAACTCTTCGCAAAGGTAAAAGACACCCAACAATACATCCTATCTCATCCTTTGTTTCCTATGATCAATTTAGTCCGACCTTTAGCCAGTTTTCACTTTCCATTTCTGCAGAGTTTATACTAAGGAATCATCTTGAAGCACTGCAGGTTCCACATTAAAAAACTGCAATGAATGAAGAAATATCGGCACTAGTGTCTCCTGGTACATGAAATTGATGACCCGTCCTATATGAGCTAATGTTGTAAGTTACAAGTGGGTATTCATTGTAAAACACTAGTTGGATGTTTTAGTGGCTCAGTATAAGGTGAGGCTAGTTACTCGTAGATTCACATAGATTTATGGTGTAGATTATGTTAAGACATTTTCCCTAGTCACTAGACTCAATTTCATATACATTCTTTTGTCGCTTGCAGTTAATCAATTTTGACAATTATGTTAGCTTAATATGAAGAACACGTTCCTTTATGGAGACCTAGACGAGCAGGTTTATATGAAGTAACCACTAAGATTTGTTACTTAGGGGGAGAATCACATCTATCGTCTCAGGAAAACAATTTATAGATTGTAGTAGAGTCCTCAGACATGGTTCCACAAATTCAACGAAGTTGTCATGGGCAATGGTTTCTCTAGATATTTTGTGGATCACTTTGTGTTTATCAAAAAGACAACAAGAGAATATGTTTTTCTAACGATCTATGTTGATGATATATTTCTGACTGATAGTGACATAATAGGTGTTGTTGAAGTAAAATAGTATCTTGCACAACATTTTGCCACAAAAGACATAGGAAAGCCCAAGTACTTCTTGGGAATTAAGTTTACATATGCTAAGGATAGGTTAGTACTTTTACAAAGAAAGTACGTGTTTGACATGCTTCAAGAGATAGGATTCTTAGAGTGTAAACCTGAAAGTACATCTATAGATCAGAATCCACTATTCTAAGAGGAGGCTTCTTATTCATTCAATGATGTTGGCAGATACAGGAGATTGATAGAAAAGCTGATTTACTTGACCATGAATCGCCTTAATATAGCCTACGTAGTTGGATTACTAAATCAATTCATGCATGAGCCAAAGCAAATACATTGAAAGGGTGCTCTTCGTATTCTAGCATATGTGAAGAGTAATCTTGGTCGTGGATTGATTTTCAAGAAAAATGGTTACCTACGAGTCGAAGCATATTCAAATTTCAAAAAGATAAGAAGTCAATTTCTAGATATTGTACTTATGTGGGTGAAAACCTTGTTACGTGAAGAAGCAAAAATCAGAATGTTGTGTCTAGATTAAATGCAGAAATAGAATATAGATTCATGACACAAACAACCTATGAGATAGTTTGGTTGGCAAAGTTTCGATTTACAGTGAAAACTCTAATGTCTATTTATTGTGATAACCAGGCAGCTATACACATTACTAACAATCCAAACTTTTATGAGCATACAAAGCATATAGAAGTGGATTGTCACTATGTTAGAGACCTAGTACAGTCTAATATCATTAATACACCATATATGCAGTTCTCTCGATAGTTAGCTGACATTTTTACCAAAAAACTTCGTGCACGCATGATCTTCTTACAATCCATGAGTTTAAAACATAAGCCTATAATTTGAGCTGAGGATGACCACTCTTCTACTCTTTTTCATCTTTCATATAACAAAAGGCACCACATGTTTCTACTACTAATTTGGGATAATAATTGTAAAAAGGGTTTCACTGTAAAAGATCTAAACATAAGCGGAAAAACTAGCTTTTGGTAAGAATGTATCTGCTTGATGGCACTTAAAATTCTAAAATAAAAAGATAGCACTTAAAAAACTTAAAAATTTCATACAAATTTACAAATCCTTTTGTTTTTAAAAGAAAAACAGAGAAAATAAGCATGTCCTTGAGTTTTTTTTAATCAATCTATAAGATGCCTTCATCTATAACTGAATGAGATTATCTGTCGTATAAGCATGACTTAAAATCCAAAATAAAATAATAAAAAGTAATCATATTTTCCATCATATGACAATATCAATTGTTTCACCTGGATTCCTGATATGAAAAAGATTCTATTTTAGTTGATATATATGCTCTAACTTGAAAGTGAGTGTGAGTTATGTTATGTTATGCTATGTTTGGGTGTGTAGGGTATTGGTGTTATGTGACTATTAGGTATATAGATATCCGTGTAAAGGGTCATTCCCTATGTATGTAACTCCCTTTACTCTAATACAATGAATTATTCTCTAAATCACACTTCACATCATATCATTTAATTCTCGTCGTAAAAGTCTAAATACATAACATGTATATAATTGATTCATGCTATCAAAACACCCAACATCGACCTAAAGCACTGCTACTAAAAATACTTGATTTGGCACTCAAAATGATGTCGTAAAAGTCCGTGCCACACACCGTTTTAACGATATTGAAATCACCTTTATAGTGCTTACTAAAACACAAAAATACAACATCCAAATCTCGAGATATGACTAACCAAAAGTAGCAGGATCACAGCCACAAAAATAGGACCCATAACACCAAAATCAACTACTGATATAAATAGATTCAAGGACTAAAACTCAACTAAAAATTTTTGAATCCTATCATTGGAAAGATCTCAAAATTATCTTTTCGACATCTACTAAAGCATTGAAATCCAACATCAAAATCTCAAGTTATAATTAAAAGAAGGCAGCGAAACCAAATCACGACAAAAGGGACCAAAACCAGCTATTGCTAATGTTATCATCAAATTCGGAGCTCAAAACTCAACCATAAAAATCCACATCATATATTGTTAGAAATATTACAAAATTATCTTTCTAATGCCTATCTAAACACTAAAATCCGATGTCAAAATCTCAAGATATCAATAAAACATACTACACATATGATTATTATGAGCAGAGCACCCACAAAATATGCCAATGATATCGTTGGATTCAAGCTGAATTCATCACAGTAAAAATCCACAAAATATACCAACATGTGTATTAAGAGGTTATCTATCATACCTAATTGAAATTTCTTAATTTTGACATCTAGAACTTAAGATATAAATAAAACATTCCACATATGTCCATTGTAAACAGTAAAATCCGAGAAAACTTATCTCTACACAAATCATGATTTAATCATGCAAATCCCAAAAAATTACTATAAATCACTCCCACAACAAAATTTATTAAGCTACAACATTACCGTATCTATAATTGAACTTAAAAACCAATGGTAGAGGATATACCTAGATCCAATGCCAAAAACCCAACACAACAAACTGTCTTTGACCACCGATGACCTCCTTGCTATTGCTTCTCCTTCTCGATTCAAATGATGGTGACACAACAACAAGGACAATAGTGACAGTTCAGCAGCGACAACGACAATGGTGAGCGACAACTCGAGGTGACAATGACAACGACCTCTCTTCTCTCATGTAGCTCACTCCTATTCTTCCTCTCCTCCTCCTCTCTCCCACAAGTCTCCCTCTCCTCTCTCCTCCTCTTTTCTTCTTCTCCTCATCTTTGCTGTTTTCTCTCTTTCTTTTCTTTCCCTATAGCATAGCCAGCCTTCTCTCCTTCATCTTTCACGAATCAATTTCACCCCACTCCACTGTCTTTCTTCTTTTGCTTCTTCCTTTTCCTACTTTTTTTTTTCTAATCATCCTCCTTCCCTTTCTCCTCTCCCCCTCTCAAGCTCTCTTCTCCCTTCCTTCATCCTTCTCATCCCTTCTTCCCCTTAAGTACAAGAAGAAGTAGACACAACACCAAACATACCCCCTTAAGTAGTTACAACATAAATCATGTAAGGAAATAGAAACTGAATAAATTCCACACTTACCCAACAACCGCACAACACCAAACATACCCCACTTGTACAATCCAATGTAATCCAGGCCCAATAGTCAAACTAAGATACATCTAAGATAATTCTTCTAATAATCAATAAATTTTAATGAGACTAACATCATTATCCACCAATCACAACAAAGGTCTCTGACATAAATCATCGTTGAATTCAACCCGACCACTAGTCCAAAACCAAGTAAGACAACTAATCCCAAAATCACAGTCTACAACTAACCACACTCTAGCTTATACAAATGCATAAGCAAAAATCACAGATGTTATACACATAGACATTTTTTTCTAATAGCTATATATTTGCTGGAATAGAGCGTGATAACCCTATTTTCAAACTTTTTTGTCGAATGATATGTGAAGGTACAATAAAAGAGTATTCTCCTTACATCAAGTTAACTAGTTTCCTAAAATTTAACACAAACATAGTGGTGGCATATGATTATTCAAATTGAAACTCCTAAGAGAAATGTGAAGTAGTATAAATGCATTAATAGTCGTATGTACTTAATGTTTCATTTTTTTTATTTAACATGGTAAATTAATTATTAATTATAAAATACATTTATTAAGTTTAAAATTTTATTTCCATCCCGTGAAACTTTAAAATTTTTGAAAATAAAGTGGATTAACTACTTTATTTTTATTTTTCTAAAATACATTAAATAAGCCATTTCTTTTCCAATTCTCCTAAATCTATGCAAAAAAAGTATACAATTTATAAATTCCACCGAACAAAATATAACTTATTTGTAATGTAAATATTAGGAAGTTGCGGGTTTAAATATAAGAATTTTTTTATGTGAAAAAGGAAATTACAAATTCTCGTTTCCACGTGTTTTTTATAGGTTAATATCTTTCCAAATATATTTATATTCGTGGAAGAGTTAAAAAAAGAAATAAATAAACATAAAAATGAACGGTATATGTTCGGACATAGAAAACCAATACAACAGTCTAGTCTTTTCAAAATTTCTCTTGATCGGCCTGACAAGACTTGACAACGTGAGAAAAAAACTCCTACTGTTCTCTAAGGGAAGAAACTAGAGTCTCAAAAACACCAGAATAAACCACGCCGTTGTTTAATTCCTAACAAATTTAGAAATGGCATTTGATTCCTTTGACGTTAATTTCAAAATGTGTTCGTTCTCACATGGAAATCTTCACATCGACGGTCACAAATAGATAAAAAAAAATTAGTATTCTGATAATGGTTTCTACGGACAAAATCTAGATCAATGCATTAGCTTATTTTCCCAAACCAGTAAAAGCATGCAGTTACTAAATCTCCCTCTGAGCTTCTACCACATGATCAGAATCTCTCGATTAAATTGTCGTCTAACACAATATGCATTAAAGAAAACAAAACTCTCCTGCCAAAAAATAAAAAGTAAAAAAAAAAAAAAAAACAATATTGAAGAAGAAGGAAAAAAAAATCAAGGTAGCAGTAAGAACCCATGGCAACACACTGCACCAAGAACTCACCTCTTTTCTCCACCACCCTCTGATGAAAACCCAGCCCACCTTTCCGGCACACCTCCAGCTGGTCTCCTGAAGCCTCTTCTCCTGTTCCAACACAAAGATGCTACTTCTATTGTAGTAACAAAGCTTATTAAATCATGATAGCAAAGATGAGGAGATTTCTCATAAAATATGCAGAGAGTAATTTACATTGCTCCTAATCTCAGCATCTTTGCTTACTTCCTCTTTTACGTTGGAAGAAGGAGAAGAAGAATGGCAGCAGAGGAGAGGTGGTGTACTGGCATTGATAGATATATTCTGTAGTCTTGTCTACCTCAGCAGTCACAAAAAAACAAAAACGAAAGCAACAAGAGACCGCAAACTCCTCCCCCCTTGCCAATTCCTCCACTCACCACGAATCCCAATGCATATTATTTTTACCACACAGATTTGTACTTCCCCATGCAATGAATCATAAAAGAAAAAACTTCTCAATGCAAATAAACAATGAGAAAAATCCCAGTGGATGGTGGGTGTGTCAAACAAACATTTAAGGTAAAGGTGGAAGTGAAGGATTAATTAAGCGGCTTCAAGTTTCTAACTTTGATTTACAGTTGCAGGTTCGAGGGCAGAAGGCAGTGGGCTGCAGTCTCAAGGAAAGTGTCGTGGGGAAGATTACAGACCATGAAACAAAATCGTCTGAAGGAAAGACATGGAAATCGGATCTATTCGGTCCAAGTCCGTTCGGTTCAATCTGGGTCCGGTCCAACCTGAACTTGGAAAAATCATTCGTGCGTTGGGTCCACGGATTAAGCTTAATTTGGCCCATGAACCAATCCAAGTCAGACCGGATCGGACCGGACCGACACACAGTGAAGAAAAATGCAGGGCCCATGGCCTGTTACGGCCGGTCCGACCCGGACCAGCCAGCAGGCCGGTCCGATCCGGTCCAAGCCTGACCAGACATCCGGTTCCATGGACCAGGCAAGTCCGACCTGGTCTGAATTCCATGTCTACTAGTAGAAGGAAAGAATTGTACCATTGTCTTCATCGTATACGACGAGACAAGTTTGGGACGTTTTCTTGTGCCGCTAGCTCTGGAAAACTGGAGTCGACTTGGTCCTACCCATTTCCATCCCATGTGTGATTAATTTTAACAATATTGCATGTATCATTGTTGAGAATTTAATATCGATGCGATCAATCTATTAGTCTGAAAATATTTTAAAATTCATTTCCAGTCCATCCCACACCTAAAAAGAGCTCTTACTGTCTTAAGACCTTCTTCTTTTCTTTTTTTTTGTAATACCGAGAAAACCTCGTCTCCTTGTCAAGTTTTTAAATATGGTTGGTGGATCCATAATAGTATTTTTGGTTATCATCCAACAATCGACATGATTCATAAAAAAATAATAATTACAACAACCACTGACATTTTCTTATGACCAAATATCTTTTTTTTTCTAAATGGAACGCCATAATTCTAAGTACGGGTGGGAACATAAGCAAGATTGATCACAAGGTTACTACAAATATCTTCAACACCCATCCTACGACACTAGTGGACGCAAACAAGCAACGCGCGCAGTAGAAGGTGCCCCTCGACAAAACCGTGAAGGCATCGTCTAAGGAAGTCCTAAATCTTAAATCCAAAATCCTATTCTTCAAAGGAAGCCATTCACATTTATCATGTCGACTTTGTTACAAAAAAAGAAAAAAGAAAAGGCAAATAAGTCAACAAAGGGAAATAGTTTGAGAGAGAGGATGAGTTACAGGATTGATGAGAAAACTCACTACTTGTAGGAGGAGAAGCACGGATGTGGTAGAGTGTGCATGGGTCGGGTTGCGTCGGATTAAGAGTGATTTCACGACTTAATCTGTATTTTTCAGATTAGATAATTTTAGACCTATACCCAATCCATACTTAGTCTAAATCCAACCCAATCCGACCCAACTTCGGATTGAGTCTGGTCAATTCTTGGGTTTTATAGAACTTTAATTTTACACAAAACAAAGACTTAGGCTTTCAATTAAAGGACCATTTTAGTTCATGTACACATAATTTTCCTTGTAGGGATTGATCATTTCCATTCCTTAATATTTTTTTCAGGTGGTGATTCTTTTCATTTAGAAATTTCATTTGTTCTATTCTATCAACTATACAGATAATTTCATTTATTCTCTTTGTTAAAGAAAGTCAAACAAGAATTTTCTAGTAATACTTGAAAACTATACCATGGTATTCAAAAGATTGCAAAAATTCATAAATTACATGGTATTAACCATTAAGCAAGCAGATTGAAGATTATATCATGGTATTCAGAAATTCAAAAATTCCACTATCCAAATAGACATTTAGAAATTCAGAATTACATGATAAACACAATTACACAAGTGTTTAAATTATTCATACATATCACAAAAAAGCAGAATAACTATAAGAATGGAAGAAACAAGGCGATCAGAACAATGCTTTTATTAAGGAACCGATTGAACTATTTTGTTTCACAAAAGCTAATCATGAAAAACTCCAACAGTTTCTTAAATCATCCGACCTCAGAAATAAGGAAGAAATTAGCAAACACGAATCGTAAAACCTAATACAAATCTTTCAATAAACCTCTAAGGAAGAAAGAAGGAGATAACAAAAACGAGAAGATCACTAGAAGAAAGAAAATCATATCGAACGATTCCCTTCACTAAATCCCTAAGATCTCTCCATACCGTAGAAATCAACAACAGAGGATCGAAGAAAACCACGCACACAGACTGAAGTGTCCAAAGGCTTGCCGCTGTGGGGTGTGTCGATGTGGACCGTGGAGGTGAGGGTGGTGCGACTGTGTCGTCGTGGGGTGTGTCATTATCGACTGTGTTGTGGAAGGAAAAACGACGAAAACCAACTTGTAGACAAAGATTTACAAGGACTTGCCTTCATGGAATATGCTGGTGTGGGCTAGGGAGGCATGGAGCAATGTAGCCATGTTAGTGTGAGTTGCATTGCGGAAGGGAGAATGAAGAAAACCACCCGCACAGATAGAGGTTTCCAAAGGCTTGCCTCTGGGATGTGCTAGTGTGGGCTACAGAGGCGTGGAGTAGTGTGGTTGTGTCGTCGTGGAGTGTGTCGGTCTATGCTGCATTGCGAAAGGGGGAATGGGAAAAAGAGACGAAAATTATTAGATTAAGGTTGGAGTCGGGTTTAGACTTTAGGATATTATGTTTTATACTTTTATAAATAAAAAATTATATATATAATATGTATTTATAAATATAAATAAATAATATTGTATATAATTATATATATATATATACCATTAGGTTCAAGTTGGGTTGGGTAACCCATGCCTTAAACCCATATCCAACCTAGAATGTTCGGCTTTGGGATTTTTTAACCAATTCTCAACTCATGATAAAAAAACCCAGCCCAACCCAACCCATACAGGTCTAATTGGTTCAATTTTCAGATCAACCTAAACCCATAGACACCCTTAGGATGTAGAATGCGGCAAATCCCTATTCAATGAATCCAAAATTGCCCAAAACAGACTTGTGAATCAAAATATATGAACTTAGGCAATACATTTATGCAATAGAAAATCTACACATCAATAGGATGCAAACTATGATAAAAGATAGAGCATACAGGAAACCGATGTATTCTAAAAATTCCAAAAAAATACTTGTAGACATCGCAATTTTGAGGTCATTTGACAGCATGCTTCTCTAGATGATGTTCTGGTTGCGACCACCAAAACCTTAGCCTACACAAACCCAATCAGATCCACACTAGCCCACTCTAACCCAATTAAACTTAAAACCAAACAAATTAAATTAAATCCACTTAAAAAAAACTAATTAGTCAAACAAATAAAACCCTAATCAAGTAAAATCCATCTTAATCCAATTAAAATCCAAGGAAAACCCTAAGTCTGTTGAAAAAATCTATAAGTATATTTTGATGATAACAAATGACATGTGATTAAATATAAGTAATCACTTAAGAAAATATGAAACACTCAAGTATTAAATATGCAAATCATTTACAAAGGTGTAATAGTCA
>JAMKQA010037325.1:0-12601 GCA_024699735.1 Posidonia australis | reverse complement strand
TGCTGGAACAGTCTGTCGCTCTTGATGTCGGTATATATATTTTTGAATTCATGCTAAGACACTTAAAATCTTTTTCACGTTATAATATTTATGAAAATAAGCACAATTGAATAATCATCAAAATTAATGTAATATTTCTTACAAGAACAAGCTGTCGGGCTGAGCTCTTACAGACTCACTTCATTTATTTCTTCACCCTATATCCACACATCCTAGGACTTGACCCATGGCATACATCTGTTCGTGATAGTTTGCTCTAGATCCCCATGTATTTAATTAGCCACTTACATCACCACATTCTGCCCTAGAGTAAGGGGAAGCTTGCCAGTTCACTGCCTTGTTCTGTCTCCAATGACCGCGTCCCGACGGCGTGGTAGATTGGCGCGGTGTACATGCGCGGATCCGCTAGGGACAGAAGATGCAACCAGCTTGCCCATTTGCCTTTTCACCCTACATTAAACCCTCAGCATGCACACTTGCATCTCATGTATTCTTTCTTAATCTACATTAATCATGTGTATGACTCACACCATCATTGCATTAATGCATTCATCACATCCGATTATTCCTCATTTTCATATTTCATCTAGCATATTATTTATTATTTCATGTCACTTATCATTTGTCAAAGCATCATACATTATTACCCAAAGTAAGTGAGCATGTCATGCATCATGACATTCATCTCATGTATAATGACACACTTGCATTTGGGGCGATGACAATTACTATGTCGAATCCTTTTGACCGATGGTTCAGGATTTACATAGTGTAACTGAGTCCACTTACATAAAATTTCCACCCCATTTACATCACTTGCATCAATATAGCATATGGCATATATCCATTTTAGACTTAGCAAGTATGCATGATCATTTGCATTTGGTGATACACGAGTGAGCGAAAAGTCTAGAAAGACCAATTTCTCAGGCACATGGGGGTGTCTAACACCTTCCTCATGCGTAACAGGAGTCCTTACCCTTTCTCTGGCTCACAATGATCAATGTGTTGCATCCATTAGGCATGGAGCATGCTTACACATTCATACATGCATTTGTATTCATTTTGCATTGTTTCTCTTGTGTTTTGTCGCACCCGATTTTTCTTGTCTTCTCAGTTTTAAAAAATTAGGTGACGACTCTATTTTGTCCATATTGTTTTCTTTTTTCGTGTTTCGTTTGGTGTTTTCGAGTTGAGTATCCTTCCTTGGATTCATCATCTTCGACGTGACCTTTTCGATTCTTCGCGTGCTTCCTCGCGCGAAGGTCGGTTCCGGCATGGTCACAACGTGCAATATTTTTCTTTCATTTCTTCAAATTTTGATTGAGACGTGGCATGACATGAGAAATAATGAACATGGACAATAAATTTTGTCACTAAGTTTATTTTTACAGCCCATAATATTGTTTCTTTCATCTCTTTAATTTTCAATAATCAATTGTGATGGTTTTATGTATGTTATATATATTGTATATAATATTTTTTAATAAATTATGATCAATATAAAAATCCCCTTAAAAATTGATATTTGTAATTAATATCGTTCAACTATTATTAGAAGTTATCTTTAATAATTGCAGTAGTCCTTACAACGATCAATATAAAACTCATGTCGAAAAAGGCCTCTTAAAAATTTATATTTCTAATTAATATTGTGTCATTGTAATTAGAGGTTATCTTTTATTATTGCATTAGTCCTTTCAATATCCATAAAAACCACTAAGACATGACTATTTCATTTTTTTTACTTAATACTAACAAAATAATTCGTAAAACTAAATAAATTTAGAAATAACATTAATTTATAATATTTTAAATTATAACATAAAGATATATCTATATCTATATCTATTTTTATTATTTTGAAATATGATAGTATCTACCAAATCCAATATGTACAATTACATGTCTCATTAACTTCCTATGAAATATAATTATTACATTTCCTAATCACTTGGTCTCCATTAAGATGTTCGTAAAAAATGTGCTTTAGAAATTATTAATTTTCCAAGTGAAGATGATAGTTTATAAAGAGACTACCACTAATTTTTGTAACTTTCTTTTACGCTTAATTTTAGTGTAAGGTATAAGTCATCTCCTCCACCTCTTTGCATTCATGTCAAAATTGAAATGTCTCATTTTTTGTTTATATATATATATATATATATATATATATATATATATATTCATGATCATATATATTCTTTACACACTGTAGACACCTCGATTTTGAGGTGACTCATAGATAAACTTTCCAGATGTTGCTTTGGATGTGGCTAACCCTTGAATCCTATTAGTTAAACCAATCCTAAACCCATAGCAGGCCTACAGCCCAATTAGAAATCCAGACAAGTAGGGGAGAGCACCTAGTTAGCACACCTACCTGGTACACCTAGCTAGCACACCTATCTGGCACACCTAGCTAGCACACCTACCTGGCGCACATACCTGGCGCACATACCAGGCGCCCAACCATTTCTCAGGCTGCTGGCTTTCCACCTCTCATGGCTGTTACCTCTACCAGCGAATATGTCATGGAATCTTCCAGGCTTTTCGTTTACGAGGCTCCTTGCTTTCCTAGGAGTTACCCTTGAAAAATCCCTATATATAGACCCCATAGGCAACCATTTGAAGGGGCTGATCATCTTGAGAGATAGAGACACACACAGCTACAGCCAGTCTTCTCCAGAATTCTGCAACTATTCACTTGAGCTCTCAAGCTTTTTTCTTACATCCAGAGATATTCTCAGCCCTTCCAAAGCATCAAGGAGCTTATTATCTTGGGTCTTTCTTTGAAGGAACATCTTGGACAAGGTAGGCCCTTTCCACTTTTCCTTTAAATTCTTATTCTTTTGCATTGAAATAAAGCATGCTAGAAATTCCACATATGGTTTGATTTTTCTGTGTTTTCATGAGGTTTCTATGATGAATTTACTTATCCTCCTTGCAAGATGCTCTCCATGCAAATCTACATTTAATCAAGGTGCAAGCATGTTTACTTTTTTCTAGCATAAAAATCTACATTATGTTGCCTACATGAACTATCTTTTCCTTATTATATACTTGGTATTATCATCACTTACATATGTTTTATTGGATTTACTCGTTTTATGTTTGTACCTTTGCATTTTGTATGCGTTTCTGCCATGAACCCATTAAATCATCTTGTTTTTAATCAAATGATAGTAAGATGGCTTTGATCATATGCATCCTGTCATGCTTTCAGCTTTTAACATCCGCATGAATCAACCAGCATTAGTATAGATCACCCATCTCTATTCTATGTTAGATTCTGGATCAGATTGCAGTCTGATCCAGATTTTCTGGGGAGCACCAATCTGGAGCACCTATATGGCGCACCAGAGTGGCGCACCCACCCAGTGCACCTCTTTGGCGCACCATTCAGGAGCACTAGACTGGTCAGAGAGCAAAGCATTCATTTTTACATACCTGTTTGCATGGTTTTCTAAATGATTTTGAGCCTGATTCTTTTACTACTTGTTCTTTGATATTCCATGGTTTTGCATGCATGTTTTCGGTTTAAAGCAAGATTGTTTTCTAGTTGTTTTCTCCCATTGGATATTTAGTCTTTGGCCAGAATCTGGTAGGTTGGTTGTACTTTATTCCTACGTGGAGAACCTTGTGCATTAGCCCATGATCCAGTGACATGGCTGAATCCTGCTTCTTTCATTTAGCATAAATTGGTGAGGTCTTGTGCGAGGCTACCCGCCCTTGAGCACAAGGTCCACAAGTCATTGCACTTGCATTTCTTTCACTTTTAAGGCATATTTTCCAAGTTTTGCGGAGGATTTTACATGGCATGATTTTCTGGAATGCATTCTCATGTGATGTGGCACTGCATGGATTTCTGTTTTTCCTCAGCACATCTTTCTGGCCCACATAGGAGCACCTAGGTGGCGCACCAGACTGGAGCACCAGTCTGGCGCACCAAACAGGCGCATCAACCGGTTTTCAGTAGCACACAACAGGTTTTCATATGGTTTTTAGCATGCTTTCTCGACATGATTTGCTTCTGGATTTTTTCCTGGTTTTCTTCCTTGATATATTAGGAAGGCATAGCTCTGCTTTTAACTATTTTTATGCATGTTAGATTGCATTTGGCATATAGCAAAGCAAGGATGAAAAATTACTCGAAATTGATATATCTTTGATTTTATTCATGCAATGACTATGCATCGACACTTGACCCGACATACGAGTGATACTTCTGAGCATTAGGACACACCCTGCACATTATGCACCCTTATTTAGCACAAGACACCAAGCATGGCATGGCGTATAACAAAGGCTGAAAAGCCGACATTTCAGAAGCAAATGAGAAACCACTAGAAGACCGATTTATCGGGCACACGAGGGTGCCTGCGTAACAGAGATCCTTACCTATTTCTGGTTTATGACCTGCTTTTCCATTGCATGATTTGTATGTTTTTATATTATTTTCCTCGTCTTCCATTTTAATAGACTAGGTGGCGACTCCTGCATTTGCATATTCATTTTTATTGTTTTTTGCTGTGACTTTGTCGTCCCTCATGTATTTTGACCTTCCGCGCTAAAATCATCGAGGCTGTCGCCGACATGGTTACACACACACTTGGAACTATCAATCAAGATCCCTCTCTTTCTCTCTTTCACACATAAATATTGAAAAAAAAATACATGAAGATTATTTTATTTGAGAGGAAAAATAATAAAGTTGCAGAAATCGGTTTGAGGATAAGATGTAGGAGTTGAATGATATAATATTTTCATCGACTAATAAAATAAATATGGAGTTGTTAGGTATTCCATCGAAGGCTTAGCTAATATCAAAATAATTTTATACTTATGTATATGCCTCCTTGTCCTCCTCCTCTTCCTTTTATTAATAATAATAATAATAATAATAATATTATTATTATTATTATTATTATTATTCTTCTTCTTCTTTTTTAATCTTTTTAATCTTTTAAATGCCTTTTTTTGCTAGAATTATAGCCTCTTTGATTGTTATTTGTTATCGTTCATATTTCTTATTAGTTCTATTTCTGTTACATATTTTTTGTAGAGATTACCTATTGTGTTAAAAAAACGTTCATTGCCACATTTATTGTACTTTCGTGACCTGATGTTTTTTTTTGTAAACTTCATGACCTAATGTTGTTGATTACATGTGTGTTTTAACAAATGTTATACAAGATGTGGATATAATGATCAAATGTTTGGATTTTCAATATTTATTCTTGATGATATTGATGTCTTTGGATCTTGGTTTATTTAATAATTATAATCTAATAAAATTATTTTGGAGAATGTAATTTGTTCCATAAATACTATCTAATAAAATCATATTAGAGTATAAATTACATATATACAATTTTTTTATGAGATAACGTACAAAAAGATATGCATGTTGTACATTTAGTATCAAATTTTTATTATGATAAAGAATTCAAGATTGTTTAGATGGTTTCCTTTCAAATGAACTTCTTGAGAATACCACACAATTTATAATACTCTTGTATACTAAGAAGTAAAATCCTTATGGCTAACCAAGAAAATTTGAGTAGAATTGTCTTTAATTTGAGTAGAAGTAAAATTTGAGTAGAATTGTCATATTATTTCCATTCATTTTGTGTTTGCTCATGACATTTATTTACTCTTTGTGTATTTCTATATTTAAGAATCACATTTATAAAAAAAATTGAATATTTATTTTAAGTAATCTTTTCTTATAAAAATCATTAGAATATGTTTATAAAGAAACATATGGTTTGTGCATCTCATGTGTCTGGTTTACTAGTATTGTCATATATGATAGATCTCATAGTCAAAAAGATTTTACCACATTAGATCATCGGTATCATGTTGACATTTTCATTTTTATCACTATAACAGACTCTATATTGTAAGAGTTAAATAATATATTTTCTAAAATCGTTGTAGAGCTTCTTACTTTAAGTGATGCTTTGGATACTAAGGATACTTACAAATGATTTGAAGTTGATATTTGTAGCTTGGCTGAGAAATCTTATCCTTAGTACTTCACAAACCAAGAGATCTGAATTTTGTTGGGCTTCAGCTTAAATCAAGAAGTCAAATGTCTATCCACTTATAGATAAATAGATCTGTTTTGTGTTAACTACTCAATGAGCATTCTCACCTATAAAGCTCATTAAAACTACATTTAGTAACAAGATGGAAAATGTATTTCTTTGATTGTTTATATAAAAGAAATTACCAAAAACGTTTGTACTAGTACATTGATTGATGATTTCACTGATGTCATAGAGTGACAGGCTTAATTTTAGTGAAGATCAAAGTTAGTTAAGATTTAGTGTTATTTTTATTAAATATATGGATTACCAACAACTATCCTTGTTTTATAATAATTGGATATATTTGTTGGTACTTTATGAATATTAAAGTTAAAGTTAAGGATTATTTTTGCAAATATCCATGTTTTACTTTATTAATGTTGTGTTTTTGGATTTTTATGGGAAAAAAGAAAACCACATTTTGTTTCTAAAAATTATTCTTATTTTTATTAAGTTAGTTTTTAATTTTTAAAATTTTATTTAACAATATATCTATTTATACTACTTTAAAAAGCAATAGTTTTATACTTTAAGGTATTAAGAAAGTGCTACTTGGCTTGAGATTTTGTACTCTACCGTCTTATGTGTCACTTGGCTTGAGAGTGTATTGAGAATATGACATGTGACGTGGCATGTGACACTCTCACGTTATATAGTGAATTAAAAGATAACATGTCATGAAACTTATGGTTGCTCAATTGTCATAAAACTTGTAAAGGTCTACTAAGTTTAATGTAATTAATTGTGTTTATATACAAATTATAAGAGAAAAATATAATTATAAAATAATGACCAAATGTGTTGAACATTCTTTTCACTCTTATTTTACATTACTATTATTATTTAATTATTTTATTTTTAATTGTATATAGTATGTTTTTACTCTATTATTTATACTCATTTTAAAAAGGAGTAGGGATTGAAGTCATACCAGAAACATAGCATATGATATATCAAATTAATATCTAAAGTAGTACAATATCCTTTCATTAGACCTGGAAATAAGTCGACTTAGTCCTAAATCATTTCAGGTCATGTCGTGCAGGCTAGAATTAGAAATCCTCCAGCCCTGGCATAGCCAATGACCTATTAAGTTCTCGTTAATTCGATCCTAATTGATTTATTAATATTTAAAAAATTATAAAAAAAAACTAAAAATAGATGTCTACTAATAAAAATGGAAGTCCACTAACAAAAATAGATGTTAACTTTATGGAATAAATCCAAATGTCAGAAGAACTAAGCTTAATATTAAAAAAAATAGCCTCCTCTCAAACAAAAAAATGGGTCACCGTCGACGCTCTGTTCGCTCGCTGGCTCACGCCGCCTCCAATTTCAACTGGATAGCCTTCAAAAGTCGGTTGCTGGAGGAGGATGCGGAACAATATTCACTGACATCTACATTTTCTTCTATTTCGGTTGCTTGCCAACGTCGCTCCTCTTCCATTAAGGCAGATGATCGGTAGGTATGCTCTCCTGTTATTGCTCCATCCCTCTCCCCTTCTCTGGTCCCCGTTTCGGAGACGTGTCCTTGGGAAAGCTCCGATCTGCTTGTAGGTAGATTGTTGGGGTGCCCCTTACTATGGGTGCGGCTTTCAACTTTCACGATCTACCTTGGGGAGCTTCGTCACTCTTGGAGAGTTGCGGGGCATCATTGCTCAAACACCTCCTTGGATCTGTATGTGGATATCCCTGCTAGAATCGTTTGCTTATTTCCTTTTTGTTTTGGTAATCTTAGGCTTTGCATTTTTAGTAATAGTATTTACTATGGTTTTTGTTGAGACATTATATGCCCTGTGGTTAAGACGCATTCAGATCTACGATCTTCTAAGATAGGGGCAATTTTGTCGGTCCCCTCTCGTTCTGGTTGTGGTTGGGCATATGAGAGGTATGAGATCTCCGCCCGGAGGTCTACTGTGATTGAGGATCAAGAAGATACCTCGGTGGATTGGCTCCTCTCCCCTTCAGACGTCCCCTTTTTGCTGGATGCTTCATCTTGGGTTTTGCCCTTTGCCGGTCGAAAGCCGACGGCGCACCGGAGTAGATGACTCGACTCGGGGTGGCTCCCGAGATTTTAATTACTTGACGGCGTCAAGTACTAACGCCTCGTTATCTGTGTGGAATTTTTCTACCTTTTCTCCCCCTAATCCACTATCTTATAACTCGATTTATCATCCCAAATGGAATTTAAAGGATAATCAACAACATGGGGGGGTTAACGACGATTTTAAACTCTACGTTGAGTCATCTCCTGTTTTCTGATCTTCATTAATGCAAGCCACGATATCTGATGAAAACGATTTGTTTTCTTCCTCGGGCGCCACCCATATTTCTGACAAAGAGATCTTGTCAGTAAAAGAGTCTTGGTCTCAGTCTTGTATTACTTCCTCCTCACGTAACCGTTTTATCAGCGGCTCAACTTCTACTATTGTCAGTTCCCGCTTCTCTCCCCTCGCCTCTCCTTCCAAAAACGCTCAAGAGCTTAGAGACTCTTGCTCTTTGACGAATCTATCTCTTGTGATCTCTACAAAGCCCCTCCTTTGCTATTGAAGACTCTCTGGACCATTGGGAAGTGATTTCCCGAAGGAAGAAAACCTCGCCACTGGTATGTTTTTGTAGAAAACATGGAAGATGTTTTGCTTGTGGCCTTCGTGGCCATTTAAAGAAATACTGTAAGTATAAGGGTTCCTATTTCAAACGTTCATCCCTTACTCATTCTGTAGCCATCTGCAAATTTATACAGGACTCTAAGCTCGCCCCTGCTCCTGAGATGATGGCTGGGCTCACCCTTCATGCCCCAAACCCTCTTCCACTTACTGAAACTATCTCTGACCAACTTCACTACCTATCTTGTTGTGCGATTGCTACTTCCCACTTCCCACATCTGTCAAAGTTTACCTTGGAGGAACACCTCCGCATGAACTGGTTTGCCTCCACCTTCGTAGAAGTTTTGGACTTTTCCCCTGGCAAATTTCTGATTAAATTTGCTTCTACCTCTTCTCGGAATGAGGCCCTTAACTTCTATGGATCCACTTTTCAAATGCTACTAACATCCTATGTCCCATGGTCGGTAAGTTCCAATGCTGTTTTTACTCTGAAAGAAGAAGGTGGCTGGATTAGATTAGAGGGTATATCACATCACCTCTGGAACATAGACCTCTTCTCTTACATGGTCTTTGAATTTGCTGATATTTTGGAAGTGGACACCTCCTTAGACCGCTTCAAGTTCCTAGGTTTTGCGAAAGTTTGGCTTCGCTTGCACCCTGGAAAAGAAATCCCAGATACCAGATTCTTTGCTTTTGGAAGGCTAGTTTACCCCATCAAATTTAGAAGTTGCTGGGACCTATGTCCTTCCTCCTCCTCAGCCTCTGCATATCTTCCTTCTTGGCCCAAAAATAATAGCACACCCTCTTCTTCTGCCCCTAGGAGGTTACCCCCTACTCGCAGGCCTCTAAAAAATAATAAGGGATGGAGGGTGGCAAAAATGGCAAGGGTCCCCAACCTGGTAATAATGTTTAGACTAGGATCACCAGCCCTTCCTCCTCCTTTCAACCCACCTTTGGCTCCACCTCTGTGGGCCTTCTCCCAACCCCTAATATCCCTTCTTCTGGGGCCCTCCCTGCTCCTGTCCCTGCCACTGAAGTCAATACAACAGAGAATCCAGGACTAGTTGTAGCTACAAAGTTTGTGGAGGAGGAAATACGGGTAAGGAACATTTCTTTGGCAAAATTCAAGAAGGTCTTGGTGGTTTTTGACTGCCTAGAGAAGGATGACTTGGGCTCTGGCATTGGGGATAGGCTTCCCTCCCAGCCAGCTACTCTCGTTCATGCTCCAGGTACTTTCACCCCTCATCATGAGCATTCAAATGATTCAAATAATCTCTCTGGCACTAATTATGTTTCTACATCTAAGTCTCCTAGTATAGACGATTCTTCTTGTAATAATATAGTTAATGAGGTCCTAAACTGGAATTCATATGATCAGTTCAGAATTTTTTGCAATGATATTGGCATTAATTTACAAAATTTAGATGAAGCCAAAGATTTTCTGAACTTGGTAAGAACAGACCAAGGTCTAACTCCTGTTAATCTAGACAATTTACAAAACTTTGAGGAGAATTTTGCTTCTCTTCGTTTGCCACATGTTTCGTCATGATCATTGCTGCCTGGAACATTAGGGGACTAGGAAGCAGTAGGAAAAAAAAGGGCGGTAAGGAACTTAATAAGAATGAATAATTGTGATATAATTATCATCAGTGAAACAAAAAAAGAAGACTATACTCCCTCCTTCCTTAGAACCCTAGGAGGAGAGAGAATAAGTAATTGGACCCACTTACCCTCTCTTGGGGTTTCTGGAGGTATTTTAATTAGTTGGAATGATAGATTGTGTAATATAATATCCACTTTTCTGGCCACTTATAGCCTTTCAATTAAACTTAAAAATTGTAAGGATGGGCTGGAATGGTGGCTTACTGAGGTATATGGACCTTGTGAACCCAGACTTAAATCTGATTTCCTTATTGAATTAGAAAATTTGAGCAAAACAGTTAATGCAAATTGGGTGATTGGGGGGACTTTAATATCACTAGACACTCTTTTGAACACTCATCAAATTCTGCTGTATCTACTGCCATGACAAAATTTAATGATTTTATAAATCACAATCAATTAATGGACCTTTCCCTAAACAACTGCCAATACACTTGGTCTAATTTTCAAACTCCTCCAACTATGGTTAAGTTGGACAGGTTTCTTATCTCCCCAAGATGGGCAATCTCAAATCTTGACTCCTTGTGTGTTGGCAAGGCTAGGGTTGTCTCAGATCATATTCCAATCCTGCTTGACACTAAACCTAGGGACTGGGGGCCAACCTCTTTTAAATTTTATAAGTCCTGGTGTAACGCCCCGATCCCGAGCACGCTACTAAATCACAGTATCACAAGCATAATTACACTAATTACAGAAACATTAAATAACTGTAACTAAGGCTTACCTTTAGGATCGCAATGTGTGGCTAGAAGCTCCAACTCCTGCACCAGAACTCGGCTGCACACGGTCTGCATCTGAGAACCAAACAAGTACGCGTGAATGACATCTAAGTCACGCAGTACGAGTCTAAACACAGAAACCACAAAATCTCTGGAAAACTATAAAACTCATTTCTTTGATTATCAAAACTTGGTTTTCTTTTGAAAATCCTCTTTTCGTTTTATTAGAAATCACTTGGAAATTGAATCCCAAATTCATGCTCTTTTCAAAAGCCATGTTTCTTTTCTTTTCTCAAAACATTTGGAAACTTATTTCAAAACCACATCCTCTTTCAAAAACACACCTTTGCAATTTCTTTCAAAACCTTTGGAATTCATTTTCTAAAACATATCCTTTTCAATACTTGGGATTTCTTCCCAAAATCATACTTTCAAATTCACATTTCTGACCAGATCCAGCCTAGAACACAATGCCTCTCAGGCTCAAACCAAATCATAAATACAGGCTGGTAACTGGTAAAACATCATCATTAATCCATTTCAGGGTTTTAGGACTATTTCATAAGTCCAATCCTAACCAAATCACATTTCTTTTTCTTTATTCATTTTCACTTTTCTTTACTGTTGTTACCTTGATCAGGGCTAACCAGGCGCACAAGCAGTAGGCGAGGACATCCTTTCTCCTACCTTCCTGCACTACTGCGGTGAAATTCCCCGTGCGGGATGTCACCGCCCCGGCCAACCAGTCTCAATTTCTTTTTCATGTATGCACGGAGATACGACTTTGGCTGACGCTCTATCGGTGACCCGAACAACTAGGTCCAATGACCCAGGCTCAGCCTACACCGTCGGTAACCCGAACAACTAGGCTCAAAAACCTAGGCTCAGCCTACACCGTCACGAGCTCGGTGACGCGAACAACTAGGTACAACGATCCAGGCTCAACCTACACCGTCGGTGACCCGAACAACTAGGCTCAAAAACCTAGGCTCAGCCGACATCATCTCAAGCTCGGCAACCACAGTCGTGTCTGGGAACTGGTTCATTGGAGCCTCATACTCCTATCACGTTGTCGACACCAACCCTCGTGGTCTCTTAACACATTATTAGTGTTCCATTCAAAACTCTTTAAACTTTCTTTTCAAAACCATTTTCCATTTCATTCTTTTCGTTGCAGGACTCTATCTCCTTGCAACACCTGACCCTCCACTGGGGTCCCAACTTAAGTCATGAAAACCACGCTTAAAATCATAAATTGGGTCTCATGCCCAAAACCACAAAAAAATCATTCTTTTCATTTATTTATGGGACCACAATCCAAAACCACTCCCAAATTTATCTATTTGGGTTCCACATTCCTCCATGTCATTACATGGGGAAAACATCACTCGCTTATTGTAACCATGTCGGCGAGGAGGATCGCAAAATAATGCGAAACGGTCGGCAAAATCACGTCGAAAAACAAAACAAAATGCAGAAATGCAGGAGTCGCCACCTAGTCTATTATGGAAGACGAGGA
>JAMKQA010037324.1:0-26027 GCA_024699735.1 Posidonia australis | reverse complement strand
TGATTTAATTTGAATTAAGCTTAAATTAGGGTTTTTGTCTTATTTAATGGATTTTGATTTCTTTTCACTTGATTAGGGTTTAAAAATTTGATTAATTAAGGTTTTATTGAATTTTAAGTTGATTTAAGTGGATTCTAGCTGGATTAAGTGGATTAGGATTTATGCTTGGATTTTTAAGTGGATTTAATTGGATTTTGTTTGATTAGGGTTTTGTGGAATTTAAGGTGGAGTTTAGCTAGATTAATGTTTTATTTGCTTTTCAGTGAATTTTAATGGGTTTTAGTGTTTTATTGGGTCATGTGGGCTAGTATGGATCTGATTGGGACCTACGTGGACTAGGACTTTGGTGGTCGCGACCAGAGCATCAACCGGAGGAGCCTGCTGCCAAATGAGCTCAAAATTGGGGTGTCTACAGTTGCCTTGGAGGAGATCCTTATTTTGGCCCCTCCTTCTTTCACTTCTGTTGCTTCTCTTTCCCTCCATGCGTTCTACTTCAAGGTGCATGGAGATTCTATGCCTACCATCCTAGGACAATAACAAACCCTAGCTAGTCTAGAGCTTGTCACTAAGTCTACTGCGATAACCACCACTCAGGTTCCAAAAATGTTGCTAATTGCTCCCCTTTCCCTGGGCTTTCCTATTTCAGGAATCCAATCTACTGAGGCTATCTCTATTGTAGGGTCCATCCCTTTCCCCTACCATGCAATCTTAGCATCTAAGGACCTTGGCTCAGAAGTTGTAGGGCATGGCTCTCTCTCTTGACTCTGTTGTTAGCCCTCCTTTTTTGATCCTTGAGGTTTTGGTGCAACCCATTTTATCTTTATAGGCTAACCCCACTGCACTTCCGCCCTTACCGTTACTTCACCTCCTTATTGATCCGATGTTGGGGGTGTTGTTCCTACCTCCTAGATCATCACAGCACCTTGCATAGCATGCAACTCCATTACCTGGTGGCCAACCCTTTGATTTGGTAGGAATACAACACCCTAAGAGCCCATTGCTTGGAGTCATACTGGTGCAACAACTGTTACTCCCACACTCTACACCTTACATTGCATAGAATGCTATCTACCTATCCCTTATGCATCAGATATAGGCACCTACATGCATGTCACCACTGCACTCTACACCTTTGCACAGGTATGCTAGTCCCAATGCTTCGACACCAGAAGGCATGAGGGTGGATTTGGAGGAGCACTGACATGCGATCCATGCGACATTTACAGCACCCACCTTAGTTGTACCAGTCTCAACAACAACGACCCTAGATGCCCTCCTTACCAAGATTGGTGATCTGGAAAAGGCACTTCATCAAGTACATGGTGGGGACGACTAGTCTTTCTAATTTCGAGACCTCTACTACTTTTCATAGGTGACACTTTCCTTGAATTTTCACATCCTAAAATTTAAGAAATATAATGTAGAGGTTGCCTGATTTCACATCTGAGGGCGTATTGTAGAGACGTCGCACAGCTTCAAGGTGATGAGAGACTTTTGATTTGCCTATTCAAGAAAAGCCTGATAGGGCCAACTCTTAAATGGTTTACCTCCCTTGATATGGCCACAATCAGGACCTAGAATGACTTTAGCCAAGCATTCCTAGAACAATACTCCTTCAACCTTGACTTGATCCCTAAGCACAAGAATCTTGTCGCAATCAGGTAGAAACCTCACGAGCCATTCGGTGAGTATGTCAGTCGCTAGTGTGCACTAGCCTCCCAAGTAAAGGATAGGTCCGCTTATGAGGATTTTATTGAAGTCATCATCAAAGGAGCATTACCAGCGATAGGGGCTCTGCTTAGCATACAACCTATCACTAGTTTTGCATCATTGATTCGAGCCAGCGCTAACGTGGAAAGCTCATTGCAAAGTGGGAACTTTTTCGTGCTATCTGCATTAACTTAAATGGTTTCCCTCCACATACTACACACACACACCCCACTGTCGAGCCAGTACATCATGTCACACCAACTTGATAGGGACTGCAACTAGGACAAAGACAACCTTGTCACTAGGGGAGCAACTTCACTTCGCTAGCAAAGCCATTGAGCATCGTCTTCTCAAAGGTTATGTCACTCCTACAGCTTCAAGAGGCTCATCCACCACTGAATCCTCTTCTGCAGTGGTATCACCCGCACTTGTACTACAAATTCCATCGAAACAATGGGCATTCGACGGATGCATGCTACACTCTCTGGAATGCTGTCTAGGATTTGATTGACAATGGAGTCATTGTCGTCAATACGTAGGAGGCAGCACCAACACTTGCACCTGCACCCACCCACCCTAACATAGCCAGCCTATCCTTGCCTAAGCCTGCAAGCTCTAAGGATACAGGGACCTCGAGGGTCTATCTCCTCTCCCTCATCCTTTCTAATTCTAACTCTTCCCCAGTGGAGCCTTCTAATCTCATGGAGTGATATCTTATCCTGTCCCCTCCAAACTCTTTCCAACGGCGCTTGCGTGCGCCACTTCTGTTCCTATTTCCCTATAGGGGGCTCAACCCAAGGTTTGCTTATCTACCATGCACCTTTGACCATGTTGGTAGACTGACTCTCCCTACAAGGGAGCGTACGAGAATCTCGATAAGGTCATCGCGAAGATGGTGAATCCGAGGAAGGATACTCGACTGAAAAGCACCAAAGAAAAACAAAGATGGATAAGGAAGAAAGGGAGTCGCCACCTAATCTTTTTAATAGAAAAGATAAGGAAACCCAGATGCATACAAATGTGAGAAAATGATGCAAATGGATGAATGAATGTTCTATATCTAATGGATATGACACAATGGTCATGGCAGGCCAAAGAAATGGTAAGGACTCCTATTACACGTGGGGAAGATGTTAGGCACCCCCACATGCCCAACAATTAGGTCTTTCTAGGTTAATCGCTCGCTTGTATCTCCAATGCTAATGCATGCTTGCTAAGTTTAAGATGGATGAATGCTACATGCCATGATGATGAAAATGAGGAGAATGAGGTGGAAAACCAAGCAAACTAGTGCTCAACAGCACTACACGAGCTCTAGACCAAGGCACCAATGTGTTAGTAAAAAGAACACAGAGTAGTAAGCATCATTGCGTTGTGGATGAATGCGGTATATCAAAAAAAATGGAGGAAACCATGCAATGCAAGTAAGGACATACTGGTTACGGTAAAATAGAAAGGATCATGCATGAAAATAGACAGGAAAATAAACCAAGAGACAAAATGGAGCTCAGCCTACTGTCTGCTCTAGACTAGGCAAAATGCATCGGCTGGCCGTGCCACCCACCGAGCTAGCTGCATGTGCTATCAGGATACGCTAGAGATTTTGCAGAACAATCGAATTCTCCTTGCTCAAGATTCAAATGTGTTGATGTATGATGCATGAGAAGCTAGAGGGGAGATAAAGGATCATACATGGGTGCTTGGATGAGGGCGCAACTGAGTGGAGAGCTCCTCCCACCTACCTCACCATTGGTCGAAATTCACCAACAAGTCCCACTAAGGATTCCATCTAAAGGCTCCAACAAGGCAATTTGTCAAGTCTAGAGGTCCAAGGGAGCAAGGAGGAATGCTAGGATGCTAAATGAATGTGAATGTGTGTTACATAGGCCTTTGACCGTCCTTACTGTACCTCGTTGGCATCCACAAGTTTGGTCGGCCATCAGGCAGCATGGAGCTTCAAGTAGACATCTAGAAAGGTTTGGGGAAGAGAGGGGAAGATGATAAGGTACCTGGATGGATGCAAGGATGCTCACAAGCCATCAGCCATCTCTGAACTTGTCGAACCCATCTTCAGTGGTGTGCATGCAGCATGGATGAATGGATGCATGCCCAAACAAAGAGAAATCATACACAACACATGTTGAAAATGCAACATAAAGGACGAAAGCAAGTGTAAAAAGATCACAAGAAAGGGAGTTTGCCTGTGGAAGCTTGTCTTCCCTGGTGACCCATGATGGCAACTACTCGAGCTCTAGCCTCAGCGGCGTCAGAGGAAGCTGGTGGAGGGTTGCTGGGGGCTAAGAGAGGACTGAAAAGTGTAAGGATATGGTTGCTTGGTTAATTCAAGGCCTAGTCGGTTGTGGAGAGGTTGATGGGTGCTTGTCTTGAGTTGGTTGACCAGCGAGGACGTGGCTCAACCATGGTTGGGTTTGTGTTGTGACTCAAGGGCCAGAGGTGATGGGGCTTGCCTGAGGAGGACACGTGGATGTTGTAGGAGAAGTTGCTTGGCTATTTCAAGGATTGTCAGATGATGTAGTGGTTGTGTGATGTTTTGGGCAGCCGAAAGTAGTGGCTGAAGTGGTCGGAGTTGGCTGACGATGCTTAGGGACGACTGGAGCTCAAGGTTGGATGTCTAGGAATCCATAAGCAGCCTAAAAGAGCCAAGAAAAGCAGCTAGGACGTGGGAGAGGCTTTTTACAGAGGTAAGAAAAGGTTGTGGTCGTCGAATTTGAATAAATGGATTAAGATGAGAGGTTAAGATTAAATCATAGGGACTTGATGGAGTTTTGAGTTAAGAAGTCGGGCATGATGGTCTAGATGAGTCAGGGAGCACTCTCAGATCCATGTCACCCAATGAGAGGAGACGAATTGGTGGTCCACTAAGTGGAAATACCAAATCTCCCTTCAGTCAATTAAGCACTGACCTAAGGGAAACCATGCCACTTGTACGTGCTCCCAGCATGCACTACCAATCCGTGCCACTTGCACGTGCCAATCAGATACGCCTAGGCCAAGTCAAGACTTGTGGCTGGATTCTGAGCCTATTCCTTGAATACTGGGCTATCAAATGGGCTTGGGCTTGTGGTTAAGTGGAGGTTTATGGTGTTGGGCTTGATTTAGGGGTTTTAGGGTTGATTTTGGAGTGTGAAATTGGCTCTAATGTGGGAAAATGCCTGATTGCCATCAGTGCACTCTTCCAGATGAATCCGCTAGTGAGTACCTACCAAAGTGGGGTGTCTACAGCACCAACCTATCGTTGAAAATGTCGACACCCTGGATATGAGGCACAAATTAATAGCAACACAAGTAGTGGTAGTACCGTCAGTCCCAGTAGATAGGAATGGTACCACCGATACAGTTAGTGGTCCACCAACCCAAGTAGCATAGAGTAGCGTGGCCAATAACAACAAAGCAGCATAATCAATAGTAAATTAGCCAGTAGTAGGACCAAAGTTGTATCCGTTTTCCTTGTTTCCTTATTGTTTCTCTTTCCTTAGAAAAAAATAGAAAAAATAAGTTAAAAAAAAGAACAAAAAAATCAAAAGATCAAAAATCAAAAAAATTGAAAAATCATAAAAAACAATGCCAACATTGTCCAATATCGAAAATCAAAAAATCTAGCCTACACAATGAGAGGTCGATTCCTCCTCAGTCGACACTACCTAGACAAACAGGCAGGTGAGGGAGCCACCACCCATCGAATGCTAGACGAAGTGTCCAAACTCCATAAGGGCCCTACACCTCTAGAGAGAAATAAAATGCTAGGATGACTGAGCAAGTGAGCATGAAAAATGCTTATCCACATGAACATAAAAGAGTTAGGAAGACAAAAGGCGAAGACAAAAGTCAATCCAAGAGCAAGGGACATGCAGTGTAACCGTATCCCTACAACATACATTGGGGAAGAGTCGGAGCATGCACTTGGAGCCCAACATTTTTAGAAGGGACTAGCCACCCCTTTCTTGCATTAAAAAGCCTCCAGCTCAGACCAAATGCTTATTACCTCCAAGCTAGGGATAGAGCAAACCCAAACGTCTATGAGGGAGCAAAAGAAATATCAAGGGTCTCAAAAGAGAGCAAGTGTAGGGCCCTAAAGAGCTTAGCATGGAACCTGATCCATCACACCACTCATCACAAAGAGCATGAGCATCACCACCCACTAAAAGAGAGCCACCCATATCGTGTGAGTCCCGATAGGGTCAATATAGTCAAGGGCATCCCCTTCTTTCCAGCAGGGATGAAGCTTTCCAACATAATTGAGGACAAATAATAAAATCACTCATTAATAATCAACTTACATGCTTAAAATCCCATTGCTTGCTTAAGCCTAACTTTACAAGTTCCCATGGAGCATCTAACCAGGGCCATGTCAACTGTTCTCTAGTAAGGCACGCATAAGTTTGCTATAGCCTGCATCTAAAATCCAGTTTTGCTTACTATGGATGTGGATTTGGGGGTGTGTTGGATGAAGATGTCAATGCTTCCACGTACGTTGACGATTGGTGTAATCGCCACTTGCCTATTCACGATGCTGGTTGACAAGGTGCCTACGGGAGATGTGATTGTGACTCCTCGATTCATTGAATCAATGACAAGATGTTATTTAGCAATGTCCTTGTGTTATGTAGCATACCACTTTCCTTCAAAACAAATCAAATAGATCTAGGTAAGTCCAGGTGTAGTAAACAATGTCAAGAAAACAATAAATAACATAAATAAATGCCACTAATACTAACTATGGTGGTTTCCCACATGCATATGCTATAGGCCTATCTAAGGAATGCAATGATATGTAAAAAAAAAGGGTTGGAAATAGATACTCCATTCACCCTCATGCTACGTGGCGTGGGGTTGAGGAAGTAGAGTCGCAGACATAACTCCGAAGCTACGTTTATCTTTGGAGTGGCATAATCTCTCTAGATCTAAGTTTTCACTCATAGATTCGACAAAGTGGAGAGGCTATGGATCTCTAAATCTTAGCACTTTATGGCTCAAAGGTCTCTCTCTCAGATTTTCTAGCCTCCAAAAAGGAACCCTCCTCAGATCTAAACCTAGGAGTCTATTTATGGAAGGCTTGAGCATCCGATCTCGTTGGAGGACAAGATGAAACTATCTAGGTGCCAAAAAATATTCAATATTAAATTTTAAAAAAAAAAATAGATTTTTTTTTACTCGATGTAGATATTTTTATCCAGTCGCCACACACATCGACGACAAGCACAGATATTTTATTTATGCAGGCGCAAAAAATCAAATAAAATATCTATTAGAGCTACTCAACTACTATTGTGGCATTGACCTATAAATATCCATAAATTTAAAAATAAAATTCCAAACTGATTACTTACGAATCTAGGTGCCTTATACAACTTAGTCTCCACTTTTAATATTTTCCTTGTAATAAAAATATATTTAGAACATATTTTAGGTTTAAACAAAAGCTTACTAATTAAGTAAACTAAATTTAAAAACAATATCTTCTATTAATTATGTAGATAAAGCCAATAAATTTTATAAATATATTTTACTTAGTCTAGGCTCGTAATCACTTAGATATTTTGGATTTTTTCAAAAATGTGATAACTATCTAGAAATCTCATTTTGATAAAGATAAGGATATATAATTTTAAAATGAATGTCATCCACTTATCTAAAATTTTCTAAAATTTTCCTTAATTAGATGCTATTTTTAAAAGCTTATATGATATATATCATATATTTAAGTGCTAGGAAAATCGTAGAAATATTAATAGTGATTGAAAAAATGTGATAATATTTTATAAAAGTTCCATGTATTATATTAAAGCCTAGGATGACAAATATGATAAGATGGAGTCCTAGGATACTCATTGCCTATGTTTCTTGTGACAACACTGGCTACCCGTTAAGTGGCAATGAGACATGTCGCCAATAATTGTGGCAACGAGATGTGTTGCCGCTCAACAAGGCAACTAGCTGGTCTTTTCGTGATTTTCCCTATCTTTTATATTAATACAAAGAAATATGATAGAAGCCCAAAAAACTTCATAAATTCCATAAAAACATTTTATTTAACATTAAAATATTCAAATCTACCACTAATTTGAGTAAATGAGAGTGTTAACCCTGTTAACAAACTCACTTTAAGAAAGATGTTCAAGGTACCTAAACTTACCATTAGCTTGAGTGTGTTTAGCCTTGCCATAGCTAATGACCCTGATTCAAGTAAAATCAAGTAATATTTTTAAATAAATCATGGAAAATCAGGAAAACTTGTTAAAAGTCTTTAGTTATGTGATTTAGGATGCGTTAAAGTTTCCTATCCTTAATTAACTCGTGAAAATGTGAAAATGAGATATCTACAGATATCCCTCCTTAAAGTTAATCATAGAACAAACTTAGCTCCAAGGTAAGAATGATATCTCCATTAAACATTTCCTAAAATGGGGAGCTTGCTCACAAATAGTCAACCACAAGGGGTGAAAGATAATGGAAAACACCTTTTGGTTTCGAAAGATTGTCATACAGTCAAAAGGTGGGACCTACCTAATTTCGAGAATTTATCATACAGCCAGGTGGCGGAAAGCATGAACATATTTGGTTTCGAGACGTTATCACACAGCTGAATGGTTCAATTAAAATACCATCATATTGAAGACTCAAGCATGGAGGGATCAAGTCAGTTTCGGAGCTTTGTGTCACAGTCGATGTCGCAACCATGACAACCATGTAGAGATAACTTCAACAAGATCGAAACTAAATGGAATGATCATGGGGAAATTACCATATTGCTGATTGAAAGATAAAAAAAGATCGTGGAATTCTAATTGTGAGCTTACTCAGATTAGAATGATAAAAAAAAAGTTGAATTTGAACTAGTTTGAGGAGGATCACATGTTCTAAGGATTTCTAATACTCTTGAATAACGTCGCTCCATCCACACTTTCGCTTCCAATTATATGAGAACTAATGCATGGATGCATGATTTAAGCAAATAATGCCAACGCAGGGTCAACACTCAATGCAATGCATGATCCATATCATAGGTTAGGTCAGCAAGGTACGGTTGGTCCCAAATCATATAGACATATGTCAGATAAATGAATACAATTCATTGTGGTCAGGTGTTTTCGGTCCTTAAGTGTGACCAGTATTCTTGGAAAAGGACCATCATCCCACATCTCGATGTGGTAAGTAAAGGAGTTTTATGAATAAAGAGCTAGATAAGAGAGTGAACCCTTCCCTTGCCAAACTAGTGTTTGCCTTTTAGTCGAAGAAATGTGTCTACATACACCACACGAACTCCAAAGGTGTGAGCTCATTCTTCAATCTTGCTCTCTTGTAGGGCCAAAACTTTCATCTTTTGCAGTAGGGCCCATGATTCACCAAATTTACTAACATATGGTGGGATTTCTACTTGCACGCTTAATAACATATGTTAGTAATCTCAAATGAACATTTCCCAGCTTTAAAGGAATTGACTAAGTTACTCTTGCGTAGGAAATATGTCATAGTATTCTAAAAAATAGTCATTTAATTAATATTATTCATTTTTATATGTATAGGAATTAGGTGAAGGGGATTAGTCTTAACCTTAGCTGAAGAGATGGAAAATCGAAGCCCAATAGACGTTGGTTGTGAGTCATCTGTGAATGCTTTAAATATCACTGCAAAAGTAGTGTTCTTTGTTGAGAAAACACACCCAAGTACATTGACTCCAAATCTAAGTGAGTCGGTTGTTGCATCATGGGCCAGACTAATTCTAGTTTCCCTACTAAGTTTTCACTTGCATGTAGGATGGATGACACCGCTTTAATTGGTATTTTTCTTCTTTTTTTTTGGTTTTTTTTAGATTTCGTTCTTTTGTTGGGTTTTTGGGTTTTCTAATTTTTTGGTTTTTTAGATTTTCTAATTCTTTTGGGTTTTTTGATTTTCTAATGGGGAAAGATGAGTATCTATCTGAAGCCTTAGCCTACGATTTGCCTTAATCATTTCGAGTGTACCCTATAATTGTGGGTATGTCACTTGTGTCATGCCTGCACCTTTTAGAGATTTTAGTCCATGCACTAATCCTTAACAACCTGCCATTTCTTAGCCTATTTGGTCCTTAAATTCCTAGAGCTACTTACTCTTTTCCTATGTGTGAAAAGAGGATGGAGGACACTTGAAGTACAACAAGCTCTCGACATTGGTTCTAACTTGGGTCCCACTGGCCAATATTTGACCCTAATGCACATTGAATATTCCTAGGGTTTTCTTTCTTTTTCTTCCTTTTCTTTCAACCCATTTTTCTTTTTTCCTTTTCTTTTCTTTGTTTTTTTTTCTTTTGGGTTCTCCTCTCTTGGTGCTTCTTTGTAAGTGCTTGTCCATCACTACCTTCCAGGTTTACACTATAACAACACACTTACTTGGTCATTTTCTCCTCGCCAGTTTGAGTATCCATCCATCACTAACTTTCAAATTTATGCGATGATGACGTACTCGAGTAGCATGCTCTCCCCTCTTTTGGGCACTTTCTAGGCTGATTTGTTATAGTGCACTCATCCATTACTACCTTCTCAAATTTATGTTAGGATGCCATGCCATACAAGGCAAGCTGGTTTTATGATTTGCCAAGGCTCTAAGCTTGCCTTTCTCTTACCTCTCCATACAGAATGTGCAAAATTAGAACAAAGTATGGGTCACCTTGGGCATTCATTTTCCTATAGGCTTTGGAAATGACCTTCCTTCCAACTTAGTATTAGGCCCTAAGTCCCCTCTAAGTGTAGTCATATTGATCAAGGGTAGTACTTTTCTAAGTGCATTGCACTCCAGGGGTTGGGTATTGCCTAGATATGCAGCAATCACGATGTAAGGCCCTTCCCAGTTTGGCCTTAACTTTTCCTTTGGGTGTGACTTATTGGAAGGTAGCACTTCCTTAAGTTCTAGATTGTTTATAGTGAATTTAAGTTCAATTATTTTCCCTGTTATTACCTATGCTAGGAAATAAATTACTTCTAAAGGAAATTGCAGGAAAATAAATGCGAAAGTTCAAAGCAAAGATGAAATTATTTACAAAATTAGGGGGATTGCCCTTGACGCTGCCTCCCACGTAGAGCCTGTTTTCTATTGTCTTAACTGGCGGCCCCAACCCCTTCTTGCTCAAAGGGGCAAGGTCGTAGTCTACTAAAGTGGGTTGTTAGGTCGTCAAGGTCAAGAGTGCTGGCATCTTCGAACGACGTTCTGATCATGCTTGGGAACATTGTTGTTGACGAGACATTGGCTTGGATATCTAAAGCTAAAGGAATCTCTTGAGAATTAGGAGGATTGTTTGGGCCTCGATGAGTGACGCTAGGGACTCCTTTTGTATGGAGAGGGGAGACTTGGACTATTTCTTTAGTATCTGCCAGTCGTGTGTATAGACAGTATTGGTCATAAACTGTTTGCACTTCCTCCCAACTGTTGGTGATCTTGGCTTTGTGTTGGAAATCCGCTTTGTAGTCTAGACTAACTAGTTCATTCTCGGAAGCCTTTTCTATGGTAGGGGTGTCTAGATCTATTCCACCTTTGGACTAAATTTTGGTTGATATGATATGGTCCACCTTAGCTAAGTGGTGTAACAGTGATGAGTTTGACTAAGCAAGCACTACATCATGTTGCGAAGTGTGTTGCTATACAACACCTCTCCCTATCATGTCCTGGAACATTTGAGAATCCAACGTCTCCTCATACCAGTGATCATAGTCATACCACCAATCAGGAGGCCCTTCATTGTATGGTTTTGATGGCAGTCCTTCATCGCCAGGTTTTAGTGGAGCAAGTTCTCAATCTACCCCTAAATCTATCTAGTGATTAGCCCTAATGACGACTACTTCCCCTTGATATTCGAATTTAAGAAGTTGATGTATAGGAGATGCTATAGCACCAATTTCTTCCAACTAGGACCTACCTAAGATTAATGGTTTAACTAGATCTTCCTCCATTACTATAACAGTGGTAGTGCTGGTGAGGGGGTCCATAGTAATATCCATCTTAATGGTCCCAATCGCTTCTCTCTGGCTTCTGTCATAGGTTGCACAAGCGAAGTGATGCTTGGTGACCTCGTTTTCTTCAATGCCTAGATAGTCCAAAGTGGATAAGGAGTAGACACTTTTGCTAACACTAATATCAACAAGTGCTCCTAACAATGGGCAGTCATTGATGTCCATAAAAATAATCAATGGGCGAGAGCATTCCTTTGGTGCAAGCAGTTCTATATCCCTAAAGACTATATTTTTCTCCTCAAAGCTTGCAATGGCTTTTCTTGCCAGTTCAAATGGGTTTATATTTCCAGAGCCATCTAATCCATGTTGCTCATCTATGGGGAGGAAGTCAGAGTGGTCAAGAACAGTGAGATCATTGACTTCCTCCTCATCTTGTTGGCTATCTCTTGTGTCGTCGTCCCAAGACTCGCATCCTAAAGTATCTTACCAGGGTTCATCTAAGTCCTCTTCTAACCATGCTTCTTGCACTCGCGTTGTCAGTGCATCTGGTTCCTCTTTGTCTTCAAATGGCCACTCTTGGTCAGGATTCGCTTGTATGTGTTTGAAGATCACTACTTTTGAAGTTATTGGGTAGACATCCTCGACCTCCATGTGGTCTATTGGATGGCTAGGCATGGGGTTCTAATGAATCTACATCTTGTGTTGCTTCCTTTGAGTTGCCCTCAATCACTCTCTAAGCATAGACTACATAATTTCCCTTTGACATTTAGCTCATATATTGTATCTTTAACAGTGAAGTATTCTTCAAGCTTATGCCCATTCTTTTGATGGTATGGACACTACTTGGATAATTCGCCATTGGGAGCATTTGGTTTGGGTGCTAGAGGCTGTAGATCTCCATTCTCAACCAACATTGTGAAGACATCCTGGAATGGCTCTAGGAGTGGTGGATAGCTCTACCTCTTGTGTCCTTGGTAGTGGTGGAGGGACATTGTGGTAATTCATCTAACCTTGTTGTTGCCCCTTATACTGATTGCTTGGCTGTCCTTGTTGAGCATATATTGGGTATGGAGGTTGTTGATATCGACACTACTAGGGTTATGTCTATTGGAATTGTTGTAGCTGTTGAATCTAGCATTGCCTCTATTGTACTATGGTTGATTTTGTGTCGGGTATCCCTGGTACTGAACTGGTTGTCTCTGATATTGCATTGACTGACCTTGGCATTGGTGCCCAGAATTGTATTAAACTAGCTACCCCTTCTGTCCTTGTTAAGTTGAGACTTGTGCCATATTGCCAGTGATGTCTTCGAACATGTAGTTGGAGGTCTTCTTCTTGTCCTTTCCGTCAAGCTCCAAGAATGGTAAGTCATCTTTGTTATAGAGCACTTTTGCAACATGCTCATATAGTTGAGGATATGTATGAGAATCACTAACCAGTAGCCTTACTCTAAGTGCCCCTATAGTGTTTCTGGGTATGTTCTCGACTACTTGGTCCTTAAGGATGTAACACTTCAATCTGGCTGCTATGTCGTTCCATATACTAGCAAAGGTGATAGAGTCCTCATCGGGTTTCTTCCTTTCAACAATTAGGTCTCCTATCATGGGCTTGTGCTAGATACGATGGCTATACTAGTGCAAAAATTTCTCCAGCACTCTCTTAAAATCACTAAGGTCAGATGTTGTGAGCATGTTGAACCATCTCAGTACTTCCCCCTCAAGACGAAGAAGAGGTATATAGTGAGCCCATTGTCATGTTGATAAGGAAGAGCATCCATGGTGAAGGTAGCTAGATGATTCCTTGGATCGCCAATCCCATCATACTTCTACATTTTAGGCATCTTGAACCCAAGTGGTAGACTAAAAGGTGGGAACTTGGAGGTGTCAAAGTCAACCGATGCTTTAGATGTAATTCCAGCTTTTGCTAACGCATCTGAGATCATTCTTTTAATGTCCAGATCCAGAATGACTTGTTGCCCTTGGCCCTAGTTCGCTTGAGTTTGATGGAATTGTTGTTGCTGATGGGTATTGTATTGCAAGAGAAGGTTCTAATATTCAGGGTTGTAATATGAGATAATGTATTTTGATATTAAGATTTAATATCAATGATGATGACTTGGAACTTGATTTCTTATGATTTTGGGAACATGTATTGATGCTTGAGTTGAGTTGTGAATAGTTTCATCGTATAGAGCTCTTATTCTCTCCCAGGGGCCCTGAAATAAGGGTCAAGCGAGCCTTGCTAGCAAAGGTTGTAGGCGGATCTAGGTGGCAAAAAGTGTCGATGAAAATAAGTGGCGAGGATTACTAGTCAGCAGCCTAAAAAGTATTCTGTCAGAAAAATAGGAAACGCCACTTGAAACCACGACACCTGCGATTGTCGTCGTACTGCCACCCTTCCAGCATCTACCCCGCTTTGCCACGACATCTCCCTTGACAAAAGACTGCATGGGTTATAACAATCCATGGCCAGCCCTCTTGTGAGGGGAAGAAAACGAGAACAAGAGAGAGAGAGAAGGTCTGGGAGATGATCAGAGGGAGAGTGGTGAAGGAGTGTCACTAGAAAGCCGTCATCGCTGAGGGTTGCTCACTGGAGGCTGTTGGAGCTCGCTAGAAAATGGTAGAACACCGACAAACTCGAATCGGTACGCATTCCCTCCCTCTCTCAATTCCTAAAAACATGCCTAATGCTGATTTTGAGGTATAAAATATCATGGCTACATGAGAATCAAGATTTGTATGCCTGTGTATGATTTAGGGATTTTCAAAGATTTTCATGAAAATTGAGGAAATCATGTTGATAAATGAAAATAAATATGATTCTTGTGAAATCAATGTTGTGGACATGATTTGATTACCTTGCTATGCATGTTTTTAAAAATTTTGAATGAGCCTGGTATGATTTTATGCATTTTATCAAGATTCAGTGGATTTACAAAGGTTTCAGTATATAGGTTCTGCCTGTCTATTTTCTGAACTGACTGTATAAGGGTGAAGTGGTTTTCATTGGTAGGAATCACTAATGGATTCTCCTAGTAGAAATCAGTGGCAGATCTCACTAGCGAAAATAACTAGCGAATTCAGGTGGCGGATTTCACTAGCAAATATAGCTGGCAAATCTGACATTTTCATAGCACTCTCAGACCATGTTTTCAGAAGATTTTCCTAGAATAATATACGATTAAATACATAGAAATGAGATTTTGATGATAAGTCCTTAAAGAAGATTTAGAAAAGAAAAGCATGTTTTAGAAAAGAAGATTTTAGAGTTTTGAGTTGGCCCTAGGTGAAAGAGACTAGGAGACAAAAGAGCTAATACTGGCTAGGCAGTGTGCTTAGTTAGACAGGTGGTGTTAGGTAGGCTAGGTAAAATAGCTCGAGAACTCGCACAAGGCCAAGTAGGATAACTCAAGAGCTTGTGATGGGCTGGGCAAGGTCACCGATGCTTGCAACACCATGATAGATTAGAGCGACGTCATGAGGAAACGTATCTCAATGCAATGAGAATACAAAAAAAAGAGAGAAAATAAATGGTATGGCCCATTAGCTGGGACGGTGGTATGCCCTGCACGGGGACTTTCACCGTGGTAGTGTAGGAGACTAAGGTTAATACCTTTTTCTCTGTTTGTGGCTAGGTCAACCCTGATCAAGGTGACACTAGAAAAGAGATTTTCAGATTTCAGATTCAGATTTAGTTTGAGGCTAGAATTGAGCTTGGTTTTGGTTTCTAAGTTTTAGCCAAAGTCTAGCCAAGATAAGATTTGTGTTTTAGGACTAGTTCTAGCTAGGTTCTGTATTTTGCTAGATTTAAGATTTGAGATTTAGACAGGAACCTAGTCTTAGAGTAGTTTTCCAGAAATGTATAAAGTAGAGCATGGTTTTTCAAAAAAGAAAGTAAGTTTTGAAAGTGCATGGTGTTTGAAATTTCTTTAGAACAGGCTTTCTAAGAGCTTTAGCCAAAAATTTATTTGAGTTTTACAGAAAAGTTTTCCTAAGAAGATATTAGAGTTTATCGTAGGAACAAGGATTTAGAGTGTTAGTCGTTTTTCATTGTTGTTTTGTTGGAGTGCGTACTAGGTGACTTAGAAGTCACTCATGCGTTTTAATTATTTTCTTTCAGGTGCATAGTTGAACTAGAGTCAGTTCCGATGCATCGAGTTTTTGGGAGCCACTAGCTGCACACAGGTTTGGGTAGTAATCTATATTTACTTAATTTTTTTATATATTTAGTTCAGCAGACTCAGACTTAGCTTAGCATTGCATCTGTGGCACCCTGAGAAGCGGGGTGTTACAAAGGTTAAGCCGGGGCATAGTAGGACTACATGGCTGAGGGTAATAATGGTGATTGGGTCATCCTTGGATAATGTGGTGGCATATTGCTCAATGGGGATTATGTAGTTTGTTGATAGATTGGAGTAGTGGAATACTACGTAAATGCACCTTGCATGGGAAAGTTTATTGTAGGTCTTGGTAGCACGATGTGGATGTTTCCTGGAGTCTATGGTATGGGTGTAGCTAATGGGCCCTGGTGAGAATTTAGAAAAGGAAGTCTGTGGATAGTTGGGATTTGTGGACTAGAGGGATCATATTGAGCCATGAATTGACAGGCTTGATTGATTGCCGCTTCAGGTACTTGATGTTAATTAATTGAAAATGGCGGTATTGTTTGAGAAGGTGCCCTTAAAAGAATATGCATGAATGGGGCACTCCATGGCTAGGAATAGCTCATTCCCTCTTCTCCCTCACTCTCTTCTTCAAAAGACTAGCCTCTTGTGTTAATTGGAGCAGAAACTACAGGAGTAGGGCCCTCAGAGGAGTAGTTGTATGATATCGCTATATAGGGAAGCTACCGACGAGCCATCTACTACATGAACCTTGGAGTGTCTAGTTCTTCAATGCATGACATTGGAGTGTTGAAGAGGAACTATGTTGGTTCATAGAACTGTCGACCTAAGTTATAGAAGTGGTGGTTGAGATGCTTGAAGTGGCTGTCATATTGGAAGAGTCAGTGTAGGAATGATGAGCTCCTAATAACATTCGTTGACTTCCTTTTTGACTCTACTTCTCAAGTTGTCACAAGTTCTAAAACAAGGAAATTAGGAACTCTTTTTCTGATTTTATGACTCTACTTCCTAAACTATTACAAGTACTTTGCAAGGAAAAGAAGTTACAAACTCGATGCAATGCAATACAAAAGGAAAGTTGATTACAACTCTTAGAAACAAATAACTAATGATTGCAACCTACTATTGCCCCTTCAAAGTCCCTGTAACCTATATTTACAATCCAAATCAATCACAAACTACAAACAAGTCACCCAATGTGCATAATAGTGATACAAAAGTCCACCTGTAGCCACTACAAAAAAAACAACATTTTACTGACAACCCTGATTGTCGATAAAAGTACATAAAACTGTCAGTATAGATGTAGTGACGGTCACCTGACAATTGACTGACCATAGGTTAAAGTTCTGTCACTAATTGATATCGTGATACTTTTTTGTGACCGACAGTAAAAGTAGTTTATTGTGATGATTTTTTTTGTCACTATACATGTTTGATTTACCGACAATCATTATTGCAACTATCACAAAAAAGTGACTTTACCGACGACTAAAGAAATATAAATGTCACTAAATATCAAAATTTACCTACGCATTTTTATTTCTTATATCACTAATTAAATGTTATAATGACAGTTAACTATATAAACAATCAATATATTAATTATTTGCTGACACCTTTTGTAACACCTGTAAAATTCATTTTGTAATTATTTACATTTTAATGAATTTATTCCTGGACGGGTGTTACTGTTTCAAGGCCCGTTTGTGTGGTTTTGTGTATTTACACTTGGGCCTCGTGGGCTGGCTTCTATTGCGTGTCCTTGTACATGGTTGGCACTGTGCTTGTGGGGCCCAAGGGTGGGTCCATGTGGGGCTCGTGTTGTGGGTCGGTTGGTGAGTGTGTTTGGTGCAAGGAGTTGTTTGCTCACGCGGTGCGTCTGGTGCTTGAGATGCGTAGGTGTGCATGTGCAGCAACTTCCTCCCCGGTGTATGTAATGCGTGCGTGGGGCAAGACTTCTCCAGCACACCTCCCTCTCTTCTCCTCCTCACCAACTTCTCCTCCCCTATTTTTCGGCGACAATCGAGTGGTGCAGAACACTAGAGCCTGGCCGAGCCTTCTCTCCCTCCTTCCCTTTTCCCCCTCCACTCCTCCTTCTTCTTCTTCACTCCTCCTTCCCATCTCTGTTGGTTGGTGTAGGTGAGGAATAAAGAGAGAGCCCAAGAGTGGGAGAGCGAGAGGTGGAGGCATACGGTGGTGTGTGGTGGTGTGCGGAGCTCCAGAGTCGCATCCCTGTGGTCTTGGTGTGGCCATGGATGCGTCGTGGTTGTCGGAGTCGGTCGAAGAATCGCTGGAGTGTTTCTGAGGTACGCATCTCCAACCCCTGTAATAGAGAGCACAAAAATGGTAAAAATTGATAGGATTGCATGAAATCTAGGTAAATTTACATTCCTAGAATTTATTATGAATTTATGATAATTTATGGTGGATTTATGGGTATTTATGTTGGTGGTTGTGTTTTGGGTCGTTTTGACCCTTATGCCTTTGCGATTTTATATCTTGATGTATGGTGAATGGAATTTGGTTTTGTTTGTTAGGATTTGGATTAGACTCGAGAGTCTACACCTTATGTTTTAAGCAAGATTTTTGGTGGTTATTTGGGGAGTCCGATCAGAGCTCCCACTTTGGGCAATTTCAAACAGTAGGGTTTGAGTTGTTTTCTATTTTTCGCAATAATCAGAATACCGAACAATTTTGGTATGCCATTTTTATGTCAGTTTTGTCCTCTGATCGAAGTTCGGTCATTTGATTTTGGACGGTCAACCGAATCAGTGGATTTCGGTCGACCAAACCATTTTCAGTATATCGATTTTTGCCTGAGTGTTGACCGTTGACCTGATTCGGTCGACTAAACCAAATTGGTCTACCGAACCAGGGATTTTCGGCATACCGAATCCCATTTTTGACATGCCGAATCTAGGCCCAAATGCTTTTATAAACGTGATTTCCGAGGGTTTTCCAGATTGACTTGTATTATCCCCATGAAATGGGATTGTGGGCCGTCAATGGTGGTCCCTTGGGACACCTGATGCGCCATTTTACCATGGTTTTGGAAGAATTTTCAAAGATATGAAAATGGTTTTGAAAATGATTTCAAAGAGATGAGTTGGTAGATTTGGAAAATGGTTTCCTAGTTTTCTGTGTACGGGCTGAGACAATGTGGGACAGTGTCGTTGGGAGTAGGGAATGTGACGACATTCTCGGATGGTCAAGTGCGACTCCCTGGTCGAGGTCAGGGGTTGAGATACCTGAGGCTGAGGGGTGTCAGGTCTTGAAGGTATAAGACTCCTTGACTATCGTCTCGAGGCTAGGGTTGTGGTATGCGGTTTGACGTGTCTTGTGGCAAGACAAGGAGGTATGATACTCCTGCTGTCGCTGTGAGCACTGAGGCTCAAGTGTTGTCGGGTGTGGAGGTATGACAGTCCCTCCTGAGCACTGTGTGTGCAAGATGTCGTAAGGAGGCGTACCCTATGGTGGCCAGTGCAAGTGGGATGCATGCCCCATAGTTGGTATTATCCTGAGAGACAGGACAACCTTCCCAAGGAGGGGTTGGCTTTGTGAGGGTTCTCCAGGTAGGAGAATCGCAGGACGACGTGGCTCCTGCTCTTTGATGGACAGCTTGTAGCCAGAGTTTGGTTGCCTAGCTCTAGACTTCCCGACTCACCATGTGTGGTTTTGGCCATTGAGGGCCTTTACTTGAGGTTTTGGGCTGGTAGAGCCCCAGTTGTGGTTTTGGCCGGTATGGGCCTGGTTTGTGGGGTTTTAGAGAAATGATTTGCGAAATGAATTTTAAAAGAAAAATTAATTATGATTTGTTTTCCGTGATTTTCTTGGGGTGCGTACTTGGTGACTTCTGTCACTCATGCGTTTTCCTTGTGATTTTGGTTTACAGGTGCGGACATGCAGTTGGTTTAGCATAGTGAATATAGTCTGGAGTCTTTTTGCTGCATACACAGGTTCCTAGTAGTTTAATGTCTTCTGTTTGGCTTTAATTTTCTCGTAGTTTAAATTGTTTTAAATTATCGTGGAAAATGTGGGGCGTACAGATTTGTTATCAGAGCTCTAGGTTCACTAGGTTGCACTAGGTTAGTGTTATACCTAGGGTGTCCGATCAAGAGACTCCATAGGTTTTGCATGCATGGTAGAGTCTACACCAAATTTCTTCATGATTTTTCTGGTTGTTGCTTTGTCTATGGTGCAGGTGCTTTGCCTTTCTCTGGTAGGATGCCTCCTCGTGGTAGTAAGGACATGGCCCCATTGAGGAGACCGAATCCTGAGAGGACGTGGGTGGATGGAAGGCGATTCGTGCGGAATTGAGGAGTTTGGCACACAAGATCTCCCACGCATCAGCAAGAGTAGTGCCAGTGAGCCGACGGGTAACCCATGGCTGAACCAGTTCATGAAGCTTCGTTCGTTGTTGTTCAAGGGCAAGGTCAGTGCTGAGGAGAGCGAGGCCTGGCTGGAGAAGGTAGTGAAGATGCTAGCGAGCATGGTGTGTGTAACCATGTCGGCGACAGCCTTGGGATTGGCGCAAAAGGCCAAATGCGCGAGGATCAGCAAAGTCACGACAAAAACAATAAAAATAATGATAAAATGCAGGAATCACCACCTAGTCTATTTAAAAACGAAAGACGAGGAAAACCACTTAAAACATTCAAATCATGCAATAAACCAATGGAAAAGATCTTCATAAACCAGAAATGAGCATGGATCCCTGTTACGCACGTGGAAGGTATTAGGCACCCTCGTGCGATGGAAAAATCGGTCTTTCTATGGGTTTCTCATTTACTTATATGAAATGTAGGCTTTTCAGCCTTTTCTGTACACCCAAGGGCGATATGCAATGCAATGCTACATGCAAAAGGTGTCTTATGCTAAACAGGGATGCATGGGTTGTAGGGTGTGTCCTAATGCTCAGAAAGGTCACCCGTACGGTGGGTCAAGCACTGGTGCAAGGATGTTGCACAGATATGATCAAAGATCTAATAACACCGAGTGATTTTCATCCTCACTTTACTATATGCAAAACAGGATCTATCATGCATGAAAAGGGCTGAAAACAGAATAGGGTCTTCCTGATATATCCAGGAAGACAACCAGAGAAAACTAAAAACAAATCAAAACAAGAAACATGCTAAACATCATGCCAAATGCAGCTACGTGCAACAGAAAACAGGTTGGTGCGCCTGTGTGGTGTGTCTGTGTGGTGCGCCAGACTGGTGCTCCAGTCTGGAGCACCACCTATGCGCTCTATTGAAGCCAGCAAAGCGTGCCAGAGGAAATCATAAATCCGATAATAAACCAGAATGCCATGCAATGTAAAATTCTTCTAAACTTGCAAACTCAACAGAAAATGCAACATGAGTATCTTATCAAAATCCAAACAAGAAAACACAAGATGGGTCGTGTGCTCAATGGCTATATGCCTCACACATGACCACACCATCCCTATGCTAAGTAAAAACAACAAGATTCAGCCATGTTATCCAAATCTGGATCATGGACTGATGCATAAGAATCTCCCAAACAGGACTTCATGGGGCAATCAGCTCACCAGATTTCAGCAACTGACTGAATATGCAAGATGCAAAAAAGGCTTAAGACAGTGTCATCCAAGACTGAAATCATGCATGCAAAGACATGCCATATCAGAGCATACAATACATAAAATTCAAAGTCAAAAACACCCGAGAAAGCATGCAGGTTATGATGCAAAGATGATGATTTACTCTCTGACCAGACTGGTGCACCAGGATAATGCTCCAGGATGGTGCTCTGGTTAGGTGCGCCACCCTAGTGCGCCATCTTAGTGCTCCAGTGTGGTGCACTCTAGAAAATTTGAATCAAACTGCAGTCTAATTTTAGATTCTGGACCAGATGCCAGAGATAAAAATGTGATTTATCTTGACTAGGTTGATTATTCAGATGGTAAAAAGCTGAAACACGATGGACAGCAAGCAATGAAAGTCTTTTTATCATTTATTTTTAAATCATGCAAGATCATGGGTTAAGGGCTGAAGTATTGCATTGTAGATTCTAAAGAGCATGCAATGAGCAAGTGAAATTAACAATCATATGCAAATGGTGAACATATAAAGAATATATTTGCAACTCATTTCATAGCAAGTGTTAGCACGAATCATGATTCTTTATATAAAAACAAAGATAAAAACAACTTACAGAGATCATATGATGTAGATTTTAACATATAGAATTTAACATACAGAGCATCTTATACGTGGTGCAATCATCTCATCATATGAAAACAACTTACTATCAGATCATCTATCAAGCTTTTACATGCTTTTATATGGTGTAATATCTAGAGTTTAAATAAAAGGATAAGTAAGGATCTTACCTTGCTTATGGTGTTTCCTCTTCGAAGGCTCAAGATAATATTTCCTTGTTGCTTTGGATGGGCTGAGAATGCTCTGGAATAAAAGGATATCTCCAGGAAACGAGAGAGGATTGCTGGTAGTAAGTGAATGGCTTCACCAAGTGTCCTAAATGGTTGCCAATGGAGGTCTTTTTATAGAATTCTACAACGGTAACTCCCATGGGATGTAGACAGCCCTGTAAACGAAGAGCCTGCCGTAGATTCACAAGGAATATCCGCTGGTGAGGGTTACAAGCACGGGAGATGGTAAGTCAGCAGTCAGCACCCTGAAAAGTGGTTGTGCGCCATCTTGGTGCTCTTGTTAGGCGCACCACCTTGGTGCTCCAGCTAGGTGCGCCACTTTAGTGCTCTTGCTTGGTGCTCTCCACTAGCTATCTGAATTGCTAATTTGAGCCATAGGCTTGTGGTCGGTTTGTGCAATGATCTCTGGCTAGTTAAAAATGTCAAATAGGATTCAAAAGTAGTTGAGCTTCCCACATCCAAAGCAACATCTAGAGAGTTTACCTATGAGCCACCTCAAAATCGGGGTGTCTACAGCGTGCTCAAAGGAGCATTGGTTGCGATTGGCAACTTATCTGTTGGATGGTGAGGCAGATAGGTGGTGGAAGTCTGTGAGGCGGTTGAAGTTCCCAAACTCAGTCACTGTTAACATCTAGTGGAAGGATTTCAAGGTGGCATTCTACGACAAATATTTTCCCACTCATGTGAAGGAGCAGCTTCGTCAAGATTTCTAGAGTCTAAAGCAGGGCACGATGTCAATGCTCGAGTATGAGACTAAGTTAGCTCGGCTGGAACGCTTTGCTCCTGCCTATGAGTCTGAGGAGGAGTGGGTGCAGAGGTTTTTGGACGGCTTGAACCCAGGACTATGGGTGAAGGTGATGGGTTGTCGGTGCCACACTGTGGAGGACATGGTTGGGATGGCGTATCGCTTTGAGGCCAAGCATTAGAAGTTTCTGGAAAGTCGTCCCAAAGGGAAGGGTAAGTCTTCTTTTACTTCCCGGTTCTCTTTCTCCATTCCTACAAGTGCCAATAGTTCGGGTAGCCCTGAGAAGAAGTAGAAGGCGAGGTCCAGTGTTTCCTTTATGGGTCGGTAGAATTTTGCTGGGAGTAGCAGAGCTAGCCTCAGTCAGACAGGGTACAGTGCCCTCGGTGGGAACCAATGCCTCAACTGTGGTCAGGTGGGCCACATCGCTGCATATTGTTCTCATCCTCAGCAGCGTTTGGCATCAGTGGTGTGCTACAATTGTGGGGAGGCAGGACACATTCAGAGATCTTGTCTAGAACCTCCGAAGAAGGCAGGAAGCACACCGTAGCAGCTAACTAGGGGGCTGGTGTTTACCATTGCAACTCCAGACGTTGGGTCTTCGAAAGATGTAGTTGAGGGTAAGGATGATTAGTTGGCTTTGTAACCCTTTGAGATTTGTTGTAATCTCCTTGTAATCTGGACATCTGCATGATTGTATGGATGTGTGGTGTTGTTTTGTTTGGCCATCAGGTTCTTTCATTGTGGCTGGCCGGATGGCCAAAGTGTTGTTTGACTCAAAGAGTTTTTTCTCCTTTATCTATAAGTCTTTTGCAATGGAGTTGGGAGAGAGACCAGCAAGACTGGCCTTTCATCTCAGTGTGGTGACGCCGTTGGAGGAGCACAGTTTGGCATGGAAGTATCTGCGGTCTGTCGACTTGACGCTGAATGGTAAAGAGTTCGATGCTAGCCTGATCGTGATGGACATGCAGAAGTACGATGTGATACTCAGCATGGATTGGTTGGCACAGCAATCTTCTTTGATCGACTGTGCTCGGAGGAGAGTTTATTTTTGATCTCTTGAGGGTGAGTCTTTCTTTGTGCAAGGTGGGTGTCAGGGTGAGCCTAAGCATGTCATTTCAACTATGAAGGCTTATAAGTCTTTGGTCAGGGGTTGCGTGGGGTATCTAGCCAATATAGTTACCTCCACTTCTCCTGAGTTGGGTGTTCACAACATCTTTGTGGTGTGTGAATATCTCGAATTTTTCCCTGACGATTTGCCTGGTATGCCACCTCACAAGGAAGTAGAGTTCTCAATCGATCTGATCCCCAGTTCTGGTGTTGTATCGAAGCTTCCTTATCGCATGGCGTCAGTAGAGTTGTGAGAGCTCAAGACTCAGTTGTAGGAGTTGTTGGACAAGGGGTTTATCTGGCCAAGTTTGTCTCTGTGGAGAGCGCCTGTCTTGTTTGTCCACATGAAGGATGGTTTGCTCCTACTATGTATAGATTATCGGATGCTGAACCAGATCACGGTGAAGAACAAGTATCCCTTGTCCCACATTGATGACCTGTTCGACCAATTGTAGTTTGCATCCATGTTCTCGAAGATTGATTTGAGGTCGGGGTATTACCATTTGAGGATACAAGACTTAGACATTCAGAAGACTACTTTCCGGACACGGTACGGGCATTACGAGTTCACGATCATGCCTTTTGGCTTGACCAATGCTCTAGCTATGTTTATGGATCTAATAAACATGATTTTCAATCCTTTTCTGGACCAATTTGTGGTGGTTTTTGTTGATGACGTGCTGGTCTACTCCCATTATGTTGAGACTCATGCCTTGCACCTAAGGGCAGTTTTGGATACTCTGAGGCGTCATCAGCTGTACGCCAAAATCTCCATGTGTGAGTTCTGGCTAAGCGAAGTATGTTCCTTAGCCATTTGATATCTGGAGAAGGCATCAGAGTGGATCCTGCCAAGGTCAAAGCAGTGAGTAGTTGGAAGCGACCTAGGACTATGACAAAGATCAAGAGTTTCTTGGGTCTGACGGGCTATTATAAGAGGTTTATCAAGGTTTTTTCTGCCATAGACGCACCTCTAACAGAGTTGACCAGGAAGGAAGTTCCATTTTGTTGGGACCAAAATTGTGAGGCGAGTTTCCAAGTGTTGAAGTCTCGTCTGGTTTCTGCCCTTGGTTGACTCTACCTTTTGGAAGTGGTGGCTTTACTGTGTGTAGTGATGCCAGTGGTGTTGGGTTGGGGTGTGTTCTGATGCAGCATGGCAATGTTATTACGTATGCTTCACGCCAGCTGAAGGATCATGAGAAGAACTACCTGACCCATGATTTGGAGATGGCTATCGTAGTGTTTGCTCTCAAGCTTTGGCGACACTACCTCTATGGAGAGCAGTTTGAGGTCTTCACTGATCATCAGAGCTTGAAGTATATCTTCACGTAAAGGGACCTCAACCTAAGGCAATGCCGTTGGGTGGAGTATCTGAAGGACTATGGTTTCAGCCTGTCCTTTCAATGCACCACCTGCCGAAGTTGTATGTGTCTGAGGTGGTGTGGCTGCATGGTGTTCCTGTGTCCATCATGTCAAGCAGAGACACGTGGTTTACCTCAAGGTTCTAGAGAACTCTACCGGAGGCCTTTGGCACTGTGCTCAACTATAGCACAGTATTTCATCCTCAGTCAGATGGTCAAACAGAGAGGACTATCTAGACGTTAGAGGATATGCTCAGAGCATGTGCCTTAGACTTTCAAGGGAATTGGGAGGTGTAGACACCCCGATTTTGAGGTGACTCATTGATAATTTTCCAAATGATGCTTTGGATGTGGTTGACCCTTGAACCAATCCTAAACCCATAGCAAGCCTGCAGGCCAATTAGAAATCTAGACAAGTAGGGGAGAGCACTTAGCTAGCACACCTACTTGGCACAATTAGCTAGCACACCTACTTGGCACACTTAGCTAGCACACCTACCTGGCACACCTAGCTAGCACACCTACCTGGCACACATAGGTGGCGTACATAGGTGGCGCACATAGCTGGAGCACTAAGCTGGCACACCAACCTGGCGCACAGCCACTTTTCTGGCTGCTGGCT